>KK120735.1:338620-371902 GCA_000611955.2 Stegodyphus mimosarum | reverse complement strand
CGGAAGACATAAAGAAAGTTCAAATGTAATCATTTTATGGTCAGAAGGAGAATCTTCCTCAGAGATATCCCAACTTTGAATGTATGGCAGCAATATCAAGCATACGGTCAATGTAACTTGAGCACTGTGTGGAACTGAAAGTAGGTTCGCGATTTTCATTAATTGGAAACAAACGATTCCCGTTAATAAAATCGCCAAGCTTTGTCCCTTTAGCATCAGTAATAGGACTATGCCAGATCACTAATTTGCTATTCTAATCCATACCACATAAAATATTGCATGGTTTCTTAACCGTTAAAACAAGTGACATTTTTAATAATTTTATATCAATATTAGTTTGGGCTTCAAAATATGCAGAATAAATAATCAAGTCAGATGAATTAATTTTTATATCTAAAACAACTGTATGATTTAAGTCCAAAAAAGAAGAAAGTTTCTGATTACGAATAATAGCAACAGACTTGACAACTTCTGCTTCAGAATCACAGTAAACTTTATATTTATTGGAAAGCCAAGAAGAACATCTTTATAAAAGTGCGGCTCCTGAATCAGCGCAACGTCAATGTCATTTGCCTTCATATATAAAATAAATTGTTGAATAAGCTATTTTGACTTGTGCAAATTTATTTGTAGAAAAAATAGATGAATTGATGGACTTGTCCATAAGAAATTTTTGAAGCTGTAAGATTCATGATAAATGTATGACTGGGGCAAGTTCCAGAAAATGGCTTATGATTTACATCAACTTTCTTAGCTGCATATTTCGGTTTTTAAATTGAATCTTATGCAATTAACACACACTTCTTTTTTATCGCATTCTGAACTCTCATGCTCCCCAGAGCAACAATAACAAGCCAAGGATTTCTGTAATCAAGACATCTATAATATCCTAAACATTTAAAAACACTTTCTCAGAACAACAAAATCTTCATATTTACATATATTCCACATCATTTTAATACGCCCAAAACTTAATATAGTATATTTATGCACATCAGGATGCACCTCAATGAATATGCTTCTCTCACGTTGAAACTTTTTTAAAGTAAAGCGAACTTTAATGTCTTTCCATTTTTCTTCACTCACATTAATTTCAGGATTCTGTTCTTCAATAATTATTAACAGTTCATCATTACTAAAGCTATTGGCACATTTTTAAGTAAGAGCGTAGAATATTTTCGCCTTAGAATAGAGAGATTCAAAATAGTTGAGTCTTCCTGCAAAGCAGAAAACAATTTTTCTTTATCATAGTCCGAAGAACATGTCACCATTACTTTATTGTTATTAGCTGTTCTAATATTGCTAATTCCAATTTTATGTTCCCGAGGATCGATTTCAATTTTAAGAAACTTTTTAACGTCCTCCAGATGTACAGTGTTCATACTTATTTTTCAGTGTGTTGTTAGAGCATTTTATTTTTAAAGTCTTCTGCTGAAGGAATGTAACATCAGTGTTCAATAAAATGAAAGAACTGATTACACACTGCGTTCGAAATCTAGAATGAACTAGCGCTTTTTTTCCTCATTCTACTCGAAAGTTTCGCTCGTGGTTAAGTGGCTGGAATTTTCATTGTTTTATCTACATCTATATTGATAAAACTGAATTTTGAATCTTAAGAATCTTATTTCTGATTCATTTACGCTTTTCTTAAGCCAAATAAAATTCAACTTGCTGTTAATTAGACTTATGATTAAACATTTCTTTGCTTGATTTAAATCGTATACAAATCACAGTGCAATATATAATTTTAAGAAGCCATTAAATTAATTAATTTAGATGAGTGTATATTGTAGATATATTGGTTTAAAATTACTGCTAATATTTAGAGACATGTTATAGATTATGCGTTTCATTTTATAAAAACAACAAATCTCATTTGTACACCACATGACTTCCTTGTACGGAATATTAAATTATACTCATTTTCCCAGCCTTTCATTTAAACTTACTGCCTCGAATTTCATATATTTCTCATTCAATTAATTCAGTTCTCACTTCGCGACGAGGCAAAAATACATAAAAACTCAAAATATCTATATTAAAACTTGAAAAATGTAGAAAGATAGAAAACACCAAATGCAGTTAAAATAATTTTTAAAAACATTTTTACAATTAAAATTACAGTTTCTACGCAAAAACAAGCAACTCGGCAGTGGGCGAGAAGACAGATTTTTCGGTGCACAAAACTGAAAGTTTACTTTTTGTCTCACTCGGCAAAAAGACACTGAAGGCTTAGAAACTGACTTAATTTGTTGCGGACGATATGCTGAGTCAATTTAATTTAATAAGTTAAATGATAATTCCAGAATGCATAACTTAATTCGCAATAATAAAAGAATAACTTATTTTGCTGTTGCAAAATTAGTTTCTCTAGATTGGCAACAAATTCACTATTCTGCTAAGTTTCAAATGTAAACAAATATGGCTGCTAAGTTTCAAATGTAAACAAATATGGCTGCTATGGTAAAACTTGGGCTTAGCCGCACTTGAACAAGCTTTAAGTTGTTGATAATTCTACAACTATAACATGCAAGTTAACTAAAGGCATAAAAACCTTAACCGGAAGATACTAACAACATAATTTAATCATTTTTAAAGCAAAGAAAGGCACAATTAACAAACATATAAGAATAAAGAAACTGAGCTCACTGAGCCGAGTAACAGATTGGATATATACATACATATATTTACATACTTTTGGTGCGGCCGATTGCAACCAAAATAGGAGGTGCGCATCTACACCAAAATACGAGGTGCGCATCTATACACAAAATTTCAACGTTCTGAGTATTCAACGTTTTTGGGTTATGCGACATACACACATACATACATACGTACATACGCACAGACGCCACGAAAAAATATCTTCAGAATCCATTTTAAATCAGTTTTATAATTTTTTTTTGGGGGGGAAGAGTCCTTTATTTTGTTCTTACGTTCAGATATCACGCAAAAACATCGTTAAATTGCATTCGATAGCGGTCAAAATGGATATTTTCGTTGAAATATGATACTGGAAATTTTTCGCGATTACAATGCTGCCTTTTTACTTCGTACAAGGAAGTAAAAAGGGATTTACAATTGTTCGCCCTCAAAATCGATATAGAGCATTATTCAAAATTTATTCTAATCAAAGGATGCTTCTGAGCTTAGTTTAAAATTTTACTTTGGCGTCTTTATTTTCAGTTAGATAAAAACTATCTTTTAAATTTTTAATCCTCTATTCTCCACTACGCTCTAGGATATGAATAGGATCTCGTTAAGAAGCATTTTATTGATGAACAAGTAGAAACTGATGTTAAACAAGTAGAAAATGGCATCATAATTAAGGATTTAGGCCGAGTATGTGGCTTTTTTCTAAAAAAAATATTTTACTGAGGAAGCATTATTTTTATCTTTTTAATATCGAGCAGTTTAACTATTTATATTTAAACATGTTTGAAAAGTTCCGGAATTTTTGTTTCGGATTTGTTGCTTTATTTGTGTGATATGTACAAAGTTCACATCGTTTCACATTACATATGTATAATACTCATATGTTTTGTATATCTTTTTATATTATATAAATTGGAATAAATTAGTGGAATACACAGCTATAATCAGAAGAAACGTTTTCAAAATCTCAGTTAAAAATTTAATTATATGTTATGGCACTAAAGGTTATGTGTATCGTTTTTAACACCTATGACCACCATTTAAATAAACTATTTTGTACATTCAATATTTAATGCGTCTTTAAAGGACTAAGAACTTTAAAGTACTAAAAACATCATGTTTTTAGTTCTTACGCATGCAGTAACTGAAATAGGCTGGGATCATAATGCATCATTTTAGAAGTCAACATTACATTGGATTTTTTTCATTTTTAATATAATTATATTCGAATTTATATTCTATTTATGTTTGAATATTATAACAAAACAAACAACAAATAACAAAATATATCCAATTAACTTTCTTTATATAAATAGATCTACTCTGATAATCCTGTTCCGCGAATTAAATACCATACATAGACTAGAATGTCAAAATTTTACGCAGTGGAATTTTCTTTTTTTGTTATACTCATTATTTTTTAAGTGCTTCAGGTTCCTCATTCTTAGTGTAGAAAGAAATTAATTGAAAAGATGAAATACATATCAGCTTACTTTTGCGCAATCTTTTCCTGCGAGAAATGCCAAGAACTTCGATTCAGCTTTTTAAGAACCACAGCGCCCTCTTTCGGTCACATATCCTATTATTCTGAAAAGAAGAGAAATCGTTGAACAAATTGAATGAGCATGCAGTTTATTCAATTTAAAATGTTGCTTAATAAGTTATTTGCTCATTGGAGTATTAGTTCCAGAATTCTGTTCTAAAGCGCTAAATTGATAGAGCTTATTTTAATACATTTGAATATAAAATTTCAACAGCTCTTATCAGAATTTTATTTAACTTTATCCGTTTCATTCACAATAACCTCTTTGATTTATTTAATCTTACTATTCTGTATTCTACAAAATCATTAAGGAAAAAAAAAGCGTTTGTAATGGACTCTTTTTTAAATTGAAACATCATTTTATCTTTTACGAGAATAGTTTCGTTTAGTCAATTACTCCTGAAAATGTTTAATCCTTGAAATACCTCTTTTTTAAATGAACAGGAAGAAAAACTTCAAATTTCTTATTGGAGAAGAGGTAAGTGGCTCATTAAATTAATTTTTTCCTTAGTATATAAGAAGTATTTTCCTTTTTTTTTTTTTTTTTTTTTTTTTTTTTTTTTTTTTTTTTCGAAAAGTGAGTTCGCAATAAAAATGCTTTAACGGGCAAGATTAAATTGCATAAAGCGAGGGATGTGTTTCAAAATTCGCAAGAGAATCCTGATACTTGTCCACTTGTAAAAGACAAGTGCTGTCAAAACAAATGAAGTGTTTTTGCAATCTGAGCTTTTCAGTTCCATTTGAGAAGTATATACTTTAACAGAAAATAAAAGGGACATTGGGGGGGTGAGTGTATTTTTAACCGTTACAGCATCACTGCTCTTTTTATAATTCGATGCTTTTAGTTATTTTAATACTTACAACAGTTTAGTTCAACTGATTACAACACGGCAGTTTAAATACTAATAAAGAATCTTTTTTTTACCTGTAGAAATGACACGTTACAGAACAGTACCAATTTCTGTTTTTCAGTTTTTGAAGAAAGAAGTAGATTAGAAACAAGTAATATAAAAAAAAATTTTTTTAAAGTCAATTCCTTAAGTCAACAAAGAAAATTTTTATTTTAGTTACTTTTTATTAACATCATTAATATTTTTTCGTTTCTAATTTGTGAAGCTCATGGTGGTCTACAATTTCTCGTTCCATCCATCTCTTGTAATGCTTCATTATTGCAGGGAACCTTTCCAGTAAGTTTCAAGCAGTTCAGTTTTTCAATTAATATTCCATCTAATAATTTCCCACGACTCAAGGAGACAAATGATTGACCTGCTGCGAAGAGTTTTCGTAGGAAGCTTTTCTTGGCGCTTAAGTTTTTCTTTCTCTAGTCGTCGCTTGCGTTGTGTTGTAGTTTCTTTTCGCATTCTCCGTTTGTGAAGCAAGGGACATTTTAAAGAATTATATTTTAAACATATATTACTATCACGTTAATATAGAAATATGGGGAGAAATTTCTCTACATAATGGAGCATTACATCCGCTTCATGCAACTTTATAAAACTACAATTCTTTAACTCCATACACTTTACAAATCTTTAGAACTCTGTCTTACTGTTGCCACTTATTTTTGTTAAATATTACAATCCCATTTATCACAATCCTGTACTATTATTTATAAGTTGTTATAAAATTAATTTTTGTAGCACGTGAGAATTCCTAATAAACGATCATTATTTGTAAGTCTTATAAATATATCTAATTAAAACAGCATGTCTTTAGTTCCGATAATCAGGAATAAATAAGTAGGAATTGACTTTAATATGTGAAAAAATGCATTAACATCAAGTGTCCTCCACTACAAGTTTAAAAACATGTATTTGAACTTGAGTGGATGAATAAAAAGTATTTTATTAATGATTGAAAATTTGAACAAGATAAGGGAGAGTGCGAGGGATTATGGCAAAGCTCAAGGGACCTATCTACTGCTAAGGGAAAAGGAAAATAAACTCGTAGTCACATTATATATGGGGTAAAATCACAAAACTTCCCACACAGCCGCCCCGTTCGCCGGATTTCAACCTGGTACAACTACTGCTGTCTTACGGAAATTGAGCTCAACGTTGAACGAAAATGTTATTTACGCAAACATCAGAGCTTAAGAGTGTAGACTCTTGCATATGCAAGGGAGGTCAAACGTCTTTTAATGTTGTACAGTCATAACGTGGAAAACATGTCAAAGGTAATAGAAGAAAGATGACAATAGGCTATTAGGAAGTCCATTTCGCTTGAGCTATGTGGAATGCGAAGACTATGGGAATTTTGATAGGCAGAAAGCGGTTGACAGAACGTACAGTAATAACCCTAGGTATGCTGTAGTGTCTGTAGTGTAATGAATAAACGCAAGGAAAGTATTTAGAATAATACATTGGAATGAATACAGAAAAATAAATATTTATAAAAAGGATTGTTTAACTTTCCAAAAAGGCGTTAAGTATGAGGTGGAAAGCATCTTCAAAAATCTCATACAGGCAGGGCCGGCTCCAGTGCATGTGCAATCAATGCGGCCGCACCGTGCAGCACAATTTGAAGCTGCAAAATTTGCACCGGGCGGCAAAACGTCTAGCGCCGGCCTTGCATACACATATCTCAGTAACAGCATTGATTACAGTGATATCTGCCGGCCAACCGTCATAGTGGTTAGTGTCGCTGACTGCCGTGCCTAAGGGCTCGGGTTCCAATCCCGGAGAAGGCATGAATGTTTGTAAATGTATAGTGTCGGTGCGGCATGGCGGCACTTTAAATATGCGGCGAGCCGAAAGTCCTCGCATGTGGTTTGGTGGAAGGGAAAAGGGGTGGGAGACCCTCGGACCCTCCCCCGGGGTCCTCTCCATCAAAATTTGGGGGCGGAACTGAACGAAATCGCACTGTCACTTGTTAGGTGCTCAAGACTGTTGCCAACGACAGGTGTAATCTGGAGCTCCTTGACACGAGAATTCTCGTGGGCTTAGGCTGACTCTGTCAGACAAGTGAACATGAGCAACAACAACAACAACAGTGATATTTCTGAAATAAAATGAATGGTCTAACATAGGTAAGCCAGGACAGCAAGGCAGAACAAAATCCGATCTTAAAGTCAAAATTTTATATCCCCTTTCTGATTCAGTAACTCGGAATGTAGTAAAGACGAAAGTAGATGAAATTTATTAAAACCTAATTCTACTACTGTCTTATATGATGTCCTGTATAGTCTTAATTGTGAAATATACAAAAACATAATTTTAATAATTTCATGATTATATATCCATTCCGTAACAGTTTCCTAAATAGCAGAAAAGACTGGATACAAAAATCAAAAGAACACAAAAAGGATCAACGCAATGCTTAACGGTCGATGCAATAAAGCAGAGGGAAAAAAGAACTAAAACAAAAGAAGGGAAATAAGTAATTCGAAGCAAGTAGGAAGGAATCACATACTAAACAATCAATAATTTCAGACAAAAGTTTTATGAACTATAACTTCGTTAATGCTAATATATTCCATTAACGTCCAGATAAAGTCAGCAGACTTAGAAAGAATTTTTGAAACATTCGATACATAAGAACTTGAAAGCACTCAACTACAGTATCAATGAAAAAGATTCTACGAAATACCTACACTAACCACAATGTACGAAAAAGTTCCATGACTACAATCAAAATCAAGAGACATACTCTGAAAAAAATGTCGATATCCTGTTAATAATTTGATTTTCATTTATATGATTAAAAATATTCTGTTCTTACCGAATTTAAAATGGCGTTAATAGTCTTTTCTCATCTCCCTTCTGATAAGATAAATACTACGTTCTTTCCATCAATGTAACTAAAGGCCAATAAATATATCAGCTCTCTTATAACAACAATATTCTATTATCCTAATATTCTCTTATAACGGCAGTATTCTATTACTCTAATGTTCTCTTATAACGATAATATTCATCAAATATATTCTATTCATCTATAATAGAATTTTTTTATAACATGAACGATTTAAAGATGATCAATATTTTAAGTTTATGGGCAGATTCCAGTGGATGTAAAAATTTCACTAGAAATCGTGTATAAAAGAATTTTTCTAAATAATTTACTCTAGTATTTCATTTATTTTTAAACCCTTCTTTATAAGAATTCTCGATAAAATGCTCTAAATTATCTAAAAAACAGACTTGGAGAAGCTTGTTTCTCACATATTGAAGCAGACGAATTCATTTCTCTGTACTATATTATTATTTGAACTCTTAGCCAAATGCATGTCGTCTTCAACAGAACTTATTATATCCAAACTGAAAGATTGGTTATTAAGAATCTTCTAAGTCCTATTCTCATGGCTATTTGTATTTGAATTTTTGAATAAATTTTTGAATATTTTGAATTAAAAATGCTAAAATAACTAGTTCTTCTTTCGAATTCGTTGTAACGATGCCGCATTTGCTTTGTTTAACGGCATTAAGAATGATTTGCTTCAAATTCTCTCAGTTTTGAATTCTGTAGATCCTACGCTTTAATTTACGTTTCAGCTTGAAACACATAATTCTCCTCCACTTCTCTACATTTTAGTTATGTAATTTTATCATATCATCAGTTCTAAATTTGATTTACATTTAACATTATCTTTCGTTTATCTTTCACAGCATGGCAGAACCTACCAGTCTACTAAACAGATGTTAATTTCTCTTTCTCCACCCCTATCTTCTGTGCACTTAAGGTTTTTCTATCTAAGTTAGACCTTAATCAGGAATTCAAACTCTTAAAATATATTGGAACTGATAAAGGCATCTCCTTTTCTATTTGCAGCTTTCCGCAAGAGATAATAATGCCCTGAAACTGTTAAAAACATTTTCAGGTAATCCCTAAGGCACTTGTTTTGTTTATTTCTTAGTTTTATTCTTAGATATTAATGATTTATAAGTTTGGATGAGTGATCAAGACGTGAAGAATTTTTAAATTTCTGATAAGAGAAAACACACTCTGAACTCTAAGCACTCATACGAACTTCGTATTTATTTATTTGTTCCCTCCATTAGTTATTAAATTACGATCATTTTACGTATGTTCCGTTTTCCGAGTTATTTTTGTCACTTTAATAAAATACGCTTTTCAGTTCTTAAAAGATCCTAGTTCAGACATGAAACCCAGAAAATTTATAGCCTTCTTTGAGAGCGGAGACTTTCTAAATGGCGTTTATATTAACGTATAGTGGAGGGATAACTCATTTTTTTAGCTTCATAAGTATTCTAAGCGCCAGAATGGTAACTCGATCTTGATGCTAATATCTCTCTCAACAAGACGTACTGAGTGTCGTTCATATGACCTTCAGTTCATCGGTCAGCACTCACACATACATCATCAAATTTCCAATTCATGTTTTCTTTTCACATATTTGCTTTCCAAACATCAAGGCTGAAAAACAGGCCTCTCAGTGCAGTAGGTTCATTTACATTCCAACCATACTTTCAAAATATCGTGCTGCTCACTGAAAGAGGCTAAGTAGCGATCTCGTTTGCTTGCAGAAAAGACATAATATTTTTACCACTCACACTCAGAAATTATATTTAATCCAATCGCTAAAATACTCGCCTGAGAATATTTTAGCCATTGGATCCGAAAATTGCTCACGACTCGAAACAGCCGATGGAAACTACTGCGTTTCCAACAAAAGGCACCACAAGGCTTCCTCAGCAAGAAAAAGCACCACGCCGTAGCCTATATAAAAATTTAAATAATTGATCTTTACAATAGCATTATATTTTCCTCTGGTTATTTAAATTAATTTTCGGAAATATTTTCGAATATAATAATTCTTCATATCTCTGCCATCTCATTTTCAAACACACAGATGTGTTTTGTGTATATTAGATCTTTTATTTTATATATGCTTTTATGTGTCTTAAAGTCCAAGAAAAGCTATTATTTTTAAATAGTTAATATATAATATAATTTTTTTATATTAAATATACCACTTACATCTTTCATACTATGACTTTTGCAGCAAGAATTTCAAATTGCCATAAGTTTCCGCCACACTCACAACAAGAACTAACAGCACCAACGGAAATGTGAGTGAGTGCGGCGCTGAGATGGCTTCAGGCCACGAAGGTGAACAGAATTGAATTTTGTATCATCACAGCCAGGAAATCTACTATCTGTTGAAATATGGTCTAGGGCCAGGTTGATAGATCAAACGGCATCTATTGTCCTTTAAAAAAGCAGGAGGAGAAGGAAAAAACCCAATACATGGCCAAACAATACCAGTTGAGGATACATTTGCTGTTACTTATTTTCATATTTGTTACACATTTCTTCTATTTTTATCAAGTATTTTAATTCCGTTACACGGTTTAATTCAGTATGGTACGTTATCAGTGTTAATATTAGCACCAGTATTTCCTATAACACCAGTATGTTGCAAGACTTTTAACTTTTGAGTCAAAATAATTTCATTGGATAAAACGTAAGAGTTGCTAGTCTAGAAAAGTTCCCAATTATGCAATGTAATAATCTATAAGAAGCTTATAACAGCATGCACCTGTTTCTTGAGATTTATAACAATCCGTCATTAGTTACATAATGACACAGTAATTCTACTATTGCGTATTATGAAGCATGATCATTTACAATGTATAAGAACATCTGAACTATTTCACCAATTCATAACAGCGTGAACCTGCTAATGACGTATGTTGCTGGTAGAGTACGTCTTATGTAAACAATGCGTACTGAATACTCAGTTAATAATATCTCAGTTACATACGTTGTCCACCGAAGCATTTTCAGAAGAAAACCGTTTTTCGTAACTGCGTTCTGAGATCCAATTTTGTGCAATGCTGCGCATTTTATGTGCCATTGTTCGATGCTCTACATTAAGCTGTTTTGATACTAGACAATAATAGTCCAGTAATATAGTCCAGTAATACACAAATGATCCCAAAACTTTGAGCACTATAATTTTTATGTGCGAATTTTGTAATACTAAAGTTACATTGCAAGATAAGTTTGTACGAGTACTTAATACCATTAGGCATCCGTATAAGTGATTCCAAAATATAAGAAAGTTGTAGTGACTCCAATATATAAGAAAAATCAGCTAACTTATTAAATGACACACTTAGGTACTCCAATATTCTGTAGGTCCCCCAGTACGTGTCTCTGGTACCAATATACACAGAGGCAGAGAATAATGCAATATAATGTATATGAAAAGACGAAAATAAGTAATAACACATAATACTTGAAATATATACAAGGCGATTCGTTTAAGTGTCTACAAACTTCAGGGAGGAGTAGGTTACTCAAAGAAGGATTTGCAGTTGCATAGCACTGTAGGTATGGAAACGCAATTCTCTTAGGCAGAGAAGAAAACATGAAAAATGAAAGAGAGAATGATATGAATAATAATATTTAAATCAGCAAATCGTTACAGCTGCCATATTCATCCGTCACATTTTGAGTTCCAAGTTACAGCCACCAGCTTAGCTACAAGCGTCACATAAGCACAGCATAGAATCACAGACTTTTTGGAATACGGAGCTCACGGCAAACATGAAGGCCAATGAATACAGCCACCACGATTAATCCACCTTTGACTAAGTACTGAATTCAACTGTTGTCCGAATTGAAAGAGTAAAATAGGCTGGGACACCGTCATGTTGGAACCACATATCGTTGCGTCACGACTGCTGGATGCTGCGCTCAAAGATTTGCTCAAGATCAAGATTTGCTCAAGATTTCGTCCAAGAAAATCTTATAAGACCCTCCTTATAAGATGAACAGGAACGAGATATGAACCTATTAGGTGACTGGCAATACTGCTGGTCCAAACACTGACCGAAAACCGGTGTTGTGCTGGACGTGCTCGGATACTCCTGAGATTGTTCAGTGCCCATACATATACATTATGTGCGTTGTAGCAGCCTTCTCTGCTAAAGTATGGCTCGTTGGTGAACAAGTTCAGCTGAAATATGGGATTTCATCGAATACTTTTACTTGTATCATTCAGCAAATGCAAGACTAGCTGCGCAAATAGCAGGAAGCATTTGCTGTACGCACTGCTGATGGTATGGATACAAGTGGTTTGAGTGCAAGATTCTCCTGACAATGGTTTGGAAACAGCGAGGTTTGTAGTGATCGCTCGTGAGCTGAGTGTGGATTCCTTTCTGCAAAACGGAGCACCATCTCTTCTACTGCAGTTAGCCATGTCGTTCGTTCCCTGTTCCTTTGTCTTATCCTGAAAGGTTCCGTACGACACGATCTTTGATGCAGCTGCGCATTGATGATTTGGAATCCAACTATTCGGTACCGCTGATGTACAGGCAGAAAGTGGCTCGCGCATTATAGTCGGCCGCACCAAGTACTAGATGCATATATGCTAACTAGGCATTACTGAAACGTTTCATCTTGCTTCCTCTGCGTTTGATTACCAAATGCAGAATTCGGCTCGCGGAGGTTTTATCTGTTGCACAACGATGCTCTATAGCATGCTGCGAATGCATTTCCACACCTACATAGCTATGCATTTCCTAATCGTCTGAATAACCTACCTATCCCTGAAATTTGTACAAGCTTAAGAGAATCATCTTATATAAGCAGATAAATTCAAAATCTTCCACTGTTGTACAATTGAAACCAAGTCGTTAAGAACCAATACACAAGAATTGACTTACGTATTATCTGCTATATTCTATGCTGCTTACTGTTGCAGTAGAATGTCATCTTGCTCGGAAAAGGACTAAATAATGCAAATTGTTACAAAAAATCTAGTTCTGAGGGAGCGAATTCTACCTTACTTACAAGTAAGGAAGGAAATGTAAACTTGAGAAGTGCATTTTGTTAACATTTACTGAATTTAAAACTTATTCTAAAATTTAGTATTTCAATAAGAAAAGGGGGAAATGCATATAACATATAATCGGTGGATATGTATTTCCTTAACTACAGCTTGAAGTTTCTCTACAATTAACTACCAAATTTAAATATTCTGGCATTGACAATTAGAGGAAATGAAGGCTTATAGGAAAGTAAGCATAAAATTTAATTTAACGCGTTAGTTAAAATGAATAGAGATCCCTACAAACTGAAAATTATGTCTGAGTATAAAAACTGATCTACTATATGGCACGAGCTCAAAAGTGGAAATGAAAGCCTCTCTTGTTGTTTAAACTTTAACTACACATCATTGAGAACATTTTACGTGACGTTAAGAAGTAATGTCACTCAATACCTGTAATACTCAAAATCAGTCAGCATCTCTGCATATCTAAAATTAGCTTAGGCGAGTATTTCGAAAACTACGACAAAATACTTGCGACTACGGCTTGCTTATTCTACGACAAAATACTTAGCGATTACGGCATTTTTACTGAAAGACCGTCAATGACCAGCTATGGCCTTCCGTTTCAACACTGGCCATCTCTGAGATTCAAGTAATCTGAAAATTCCTACCTGAATATAAAAATAAGTCCTTCAACCCGAAAAAAAAGGAATTTAACGCTCTCTTCGTTGCTGCATTATTTCTTTCGAGGACATCGATTATCATTTAAGGACATCAATTATCATTCTTCGGAAAATTATAGCCATTGTAAAATATCAATATTAATTTAAATCATGAATGTTTTGTTGTCATTTGACAAGATTTCGAATCTCCGTTTTTCTTAAAGAACCTCCATTTATATCATCTTCTATATTCTAAGCACCAAGCTTCAAATTTTTCTTTGAGATTAATCCGTATTGCCAAAATTACTTTCTGGTTGGTAAAGTGTCACAAATATTGGCTGAAAGTTTCTACAGACAGACCAAGTTCTGAATATTTTTAGCATAAATCCATACCTTCACAGAAGTCCAAAAGAAGACATTCAGAGATTTAGAATCCTTGGCAGAAGATAAGTACGAAGAAAGCACAGATCTTGAATTCTAATTTAGCTTTCAATAAATAAAAGTAACTTATTATATTTTTTTCTTTCCATTCGTAAAGCTTTGGCTGTAACGTATTAATTGTATTTTTTGGGAAATGTTTTGCTCTGTTTACCAAGCGTTCTTATTTATCGTTCAAGACTTACAATTTTAAACCTTTTGTTTTAAAAGTAGTTTTTCATTTTCATCCAGTGCATGGATCTGGGAAAGGAACTCAACAGGTACAGTCTTCTCTGCACTATATGTTAATAATTCATGCCGAGGAAATATGGCGCACTCAGAGTTTGCAGTGACTGCGAAGTGGAGAAATAATGAAACACTTTATAAAATAAAACTATATTAATCTCGCCACTGTGTGTTACATAAGCTCCCTGAATATCAGTGTATCCTAATGTAGCAGAATATATAGTACTGCCACTTAAAAGGACTTTCACACTAGATTTTTGAATAGCATTCAACTAAGTACAATAATTCCTCGCTTTCTCTCCCACGATCAAATGTTCGAATGCCTTACTATTAACCGAAGCGCCTCGTCGTATCATCTGCTGCCTGTCTACATTCACAATAAAATCATCTCTCAACTATATAGCAATATAAGTGTAAGCGAATCTGAGTACAAATTTATACAGACATATATATATTCTTTCTTACTTACTGGTACTCTATAACAAAATTAGTGGTTTATTGATTTCTTTTTAAAAGCATTTCAAGTAATGATTCATACCCTATGCCTATAAATTCCCCTATACCCTATGCCTCCTAAATTCCAGCAATATTTTAGGCATACTATAGCGTAGCACCAGGACCTCAGATATTGGAAGGAATGGCTTTGTGGAAAACATTTATCTAGTAAGAAATTAAAATATTTCAGCAAAGTTTTAAATGTATTATTTAATTTCAATGATAAAAAGAATGTTATGAAACTGTACATTTAAAAAATATTCCGTGTTCTGATACACAAATCTTATAAAAAGATTTTTCATTATGGAGCTGTTTTGGAACAGTGACAGAATTCTCGCTTTGGTATTTTTCATAGCAATAGCATTAAGTTTTTGTTCATTTTCAAAATCATTATGCCATTAAACAGTAATTGGATTCCAATTTCGCTCAATGGCCCATATGCAATTCCAGTTCCATAGGCATGTATCAATAATTATAGTCTGTTTCTTTAAAATACGCACTTCAAAACAGTTGCTCATTCTCCCCATTTGCGATCGTAACGCATGTAGTCATCTCGGAAAAGCACTTATTTTCTGTATCTCATCTGAGACTGTAGTTCAAATCAGCCTCCATTCGTGCACCTTTCGCGAAGCGAAACACGAAAACGAAAATCAGGTACAAGGAAACAATTAGGTCACTTAACCATCTCCTGCAGTTGTCTTTCCTATGGTGACGAGGCTACCTGGAGGGCGGGAAACAGCTTTAAAGTTCCTATTTTTAAAGTATTGCACAAGAGTACAGTAATGCGGCTGTCCACATAAAAACAAGAAATTAATGTGTGCGATCCCTCTACAGATGCAGTCTTTGAGCTGTTACGAGGTGTGAGACGACATTCTTTGGCATTACAGGAGGAATAAACTTGTTCAAGAACATCTCCACCTGACATTACAAGAGTCAAACCTTCACGACCAATGACAAGACATTTTAGCGATGTGCACTGTGTCTCTTATCAAGACCTCTCAAATAAAGGAAGCTGAAGAACCAATGACTCTTTAACTTCTCTGCTACGTCCTTCGATTATAATAAATCGGACGACATAAAACACAAGGCGAAAAATTAAAAGGGCGTGACTAATTCAATTTGCCAACTATTTCAGACAAACCAAGACATCAGAATGCTCTAAAATTCTCGACAAGAGAGACTTTTGCCGCTAGCAACTTTTTGGCATAATGAGGACAATAACTTTAAATTTTTTTGTAATTTAATAAATAATTGTAAATAAATCATTTTTGTAAGCCTTTAATACTGTGGGATCGGTACCTATCTAGGTGTATGATGTCTGCGAATCTACTTCAGAGATGGCTGTCCAGGGGCTAATAAATTAGACCGATTTATAAAAAATTCGAAAGTTTAATGAAAAAATGAATAGTTACTACAAACTATGAAATGATTGCATGCGAGAGGTGGAAGTAGACGAGATTATTTACAGATGTAGACTCTTATAGAACGAATGTCTTATAGTCTTAACGTCTTATAGAATGAACACCGTCTTACATTTCCATGCCGAATCGTCTTAATGGCGAATCGTCTGTCTTCTCTCACCGGAAGGAAAGATTTGTTTCACACAGCTTGCAGAACCATCTAATTACTATGGACAATGCCACACTACAATATTAGTTGCCAATTGTTGTTATCCTTCTTCTTATTATTAATCCCACTGTTCTGAATAAGATCAGAATCATAAGTTCATTCGCCATAACTTCCAACACGAATTTAGTCTGTTCAGCAGATCTTTATGTACCAAATCAACCAAGGTACCAGGTAGATGTTTACGCAGTAGCTTCATGGCTTTTACATTTGGCGCACGTTGGAAATCTTTTAACACCACGGGAATATCTGAGAGTCCTTAAATGTCCTGAAGTTAACCCAGTCAGAACCGTTTGGTTCTTCCTGTCACCCATGAAACCAATAGCAGTACCAGGACCTGCAGTACGATACCATGAGTGTGTCGATAGCTGTCTCCAAGAATTGTTAATTAAAACTTTTCTTCTCGAGTATAGTTCAAGGTAGGTCAAAAGTTCAGCTAAAACCTGAAAACCTGAGGTATGGAAATATCCTACTTTGCTAGTCTATCAACTATGTAATTATATTTCAGGTTTACACGACGTAGTATCCATTGTAGATGGAACACAGAAGAATGGGACAGAATCTTGAGTTTTTCAATAACTCTAATTCCGCTCAGGTTTCTAATATTTCTCCATTTATCTAGGTAATTGTCGTTATTTTATTGTTAGAGCTTCTCATAGATTTACAGTAAATGATTTTTAGTTTTGTACGCAGTACGTACACTGCTGACCACCCAAATTGCAAAACCAAGAAAGACAAGAGATATCACAATAAAATTTATTTAGTAGATAACATGTTAACCAAGTATCAAATGATTAAATTTGTAGACTTCTGTGAAGAGTGGTTCCTTCCAGAATCAGTAGCCAAAGTAGTCACCATTGTTGGAGATCACCGCTGCCGCACGCCTCGGCATTGATTCCCAGAGACTTTGGATGTGTTTTGGGGATACAGCAGACCAAGCAGCTTCCACACGTTGCCAAAGTTGATCTGGTGTGGCAGCTGGCGATGTAATTTGGGTCAATCGCTCAGCAACCATGGACCACATGTTTTCTATCGGCGAAAGATCCGGAGAGCGAGCAGGCCAGGGAAGCAATTAAATCTGGCGATTGACGAAGAACCCTTGGACAATGCGTGCCACGTGTATTCGCGCATCATCCTGTTGAAATATGGCTATGGGCAAGCCCTGAACGTAAGGAAGAACAACTGGCTCCAACACCTCGGAGATGTAGCGCTGGTTGTTTAAAATAACGGCAATGCGCACTAGAGGAGTGCGAGAGTGATATCCAATACGGTCCCATACCATAATGCCCGGTGCAGGACCAGTGCGGTGCATAACGCAGCTGTTCAGCATCCTCTCTCCACGGTGTCTCCAGACTCGAATCCGACCATCGTGGTGTTGCAGATAGAAGCGTGACTCGTCAGTAAAACCAATTTCATTCCATTCTGCCGTCCACATCCTTCTTTCATCGCACCATCGGCGGCGGAGACGTCTGTGGTTCTGCGTCAAGCGTAGACGAAGCAATGGACGTCTTGCGGACAGACCACTCTGCTGTAAAGGGCGTCGAATGGTACGCGCTGACACTGGATGATGTGTTATAGACTGAATGCACTGTGCTATGGTTCGTGATGTGACTGAGCGATCCGTTACTGCCATGCGCACAATGTTCCTGTCATCACGTGAAGTAGTGCACTGAGATGGATGCGATCGAACACGTCGGTCTGTCGTACGCTCCTGCATCTAACGGTCACATATCCGCATTACAGTTGTTTCGTTTCGTCCAACACGACTACCAATTTCCTTCAAAGATAATCCACACTCTCGGTAGGCCACTATCCTTCCTCTGTCAAACTCGCATACTTGATCAAACGATGATCGCTCTTAACTAGGAGGCATGAACTTGAAATCGTCGAAAACTCCAAGCCTTAAACAAAGCTTTGAAGTGGCGCCACAGGCGCACGTGATGTGCATCTGCCCTGAAATTCTAATCATTTGCATATCTCACCTCCGCTAATGCATGTTGTAAATTTCATGCTATTTGCATGCTTCCTTCAGGGTGTTGCATTTACGGTGGCCAGCAGTGTAATACGCAACTCAACCAAAATGCAAATCAATAAGCTACCAACCCGTACATAGAGTCGCCTCATTAGCGCAGAGCGCCGTCATCATTCCAGTAATACTTTTCGGTAAATTAGAGAAAATATAACTAAAATAAAAGCAATTCAATGCGAAAATTTTGTCCGTAGCTTCGAAACTGAATTTTGCATCTAATTAGGCCTTTTTTCTTGTAGTTTAGTTAATATAATTATAATGTTTTGTGCTTCCTTTCGCGTTAAATGCAAAATAAACAAATTTGAAAGTAAGGGGAGACCAAATTTATTTGCATTACAATAAACACTACGCATATATAAGTATTATAATTTACATTTTAAGGGAAAAGAATTCCATAAAAGAATGGTAATTTATTTTAGAAAAGTCTCATAGTTCGCACATAAAATTTTATTTAAGAATTATTCACTTTCTTTTCTGCAGAAAGAATAAAAAAAAGCCTAAGGGAGAACAAAAATGACGAAAAAAATACAACGTTCTTTCCAACCACACTTATTTTCGCAAGTTTAAATAAATCAAAAATTCTCCCACGTGAATGTTTCCTCATTCTTGCGCTGGCAAATGAAACCAGAAAAGAAAACTTAAAAGAACAAAAAAGAATTACTACACTAGAAACCGAAAGCCTGAATTTCTACTAACAAGACATTTCCATTTACCTGAATCCTTCTCTTTGGAGAGACCAATATCGATCATTTTGATGCAAATGCAAACGGTAATAAAAAAAGAAATAAATAAACATTGAAATCTATGAATAACCAAGAGCGTAGAAAAGTTATCTAAGATTCGATTGGAGAAAAAAAGAATTAAGTTACTATAGCTAGAATAATAAAGAGGAACGCCGATCGTGGTGAATTCAGCTGTTCAAACGGCTGGGGAAGGGGGAAAGATACATCCAATGAAATTCGAAGGCAAGAATTATTAAATATCGATTCCTGTAAAGTAAATATCGAAACAAGAAATCGAAAAACGAACTTCCCTCCGCAGGAATTATTCCGATACGCTGTTTATTCAAGTGACTCGGGAGTTAAAAAGAGATATAAAAAATAAAATTAAAAATAACGATCGTTTGCTAAAAATAAAAAGATGATTCATGGCAGCAATTTAGGTGAATGCGAACTAAAAACTGGGGTTTGGAATTTTAAATTGTTGTTTTAGTTAAACGAGGGAAAGCTCCATTCTTTCTCCCCGAATGCATAATCAATCCTCAGAATGAATTCTTTGAAATTAATTAATGGTTGTGAAAATTTTGCCCAATCTCAGCTGCTGATTAAACTTTAATGAAACAGGAAAAGCAGCAATCTTTGAGATTAAATCTTGCTTAATCGTTAACATACTTTTGCAGCGTTAAACTTGTTGTTAAGTGTAGTTGTGACAAATCCGTAACAGAAAGCAGACTTTGACTCGGCTTATAATATGTTTCTCCCATGGAGTTTTGGGTTAATATACTAGTATAAAATCCAACTGAAATAATAAACCGTTATTCACATAATCAAGAGCTAAGACTTTTTTTCGAAGTCTGAGTTCTTTTGCGCTTGAACATTTAAAATGTATCTAGCAACTACAAAAATACATGAGTAAGAATTTAAGCATTCCTTTTCTGCTGTTGATTTTTTTAATACTTTTATCGATTTTTTGCAGTAAAAATTCTTATATTCTCATTAAATTTTAAAATCTTTCTTTCTTAAATTAGAAGCAGTTTAGACTTTGACTGATCGCAAATCCTGGATCTGTCGCCAGATCAATAACCAACTGATCAATAGCCAGTTCTTACCAAGTGAGCCGGACCAGTGGACAGTTCTGAATAATTTCGAATAAAAACTAGCGTGGCGGAACACATGAAGATAAGTAATTCATGTACTTTTCCCAGTTGCAATCTAGAAGCTGACGACAGATAGTTGAGCAACTAAAAGGTGGACGATGACATGCCGTGACATCACAGAAGCAATAACTTGTTCAATAATAATTACCAACATTCCAGAGTTTGTAATTCCGCGAACAGTGTCAGTGAATTTTAGCGATCTGCACTGAGCCAATCATTAAAACATCTCGATTTCAGTGAGGTCATCGACCAATGATTTTCAACTTCTCTGATTAAAATCGCCCCTGATTCTGCCTATATTTTCTACCTGACAGCAGAGCATGCAATACAACGCTCTAAGATTCTTGCTTCCATCAAGAACTGTGTCTTCGCCCAATGAAGACAATTGACAGTAGTACCTTTCTAAGCTAAGTAGTGCTTCTGTGCATCTAATATCGGATTGTTAATTTATTGCTGATATTATTACTAATGTTGTTATGGTGTCAAGCTTTTTGTAGATAAGCTAAAGTTCAATACTGGACTTGTTCCTGATCAAGCAATATGCAATGAAATCAGCAATTGGCCCAATAGAATTAAAATTATTTGACTTTTAAATTTTGACTTAATTTTATTTGAACTGCCAAGATTTTGCAAGTTCGTTCTTCGCACTCCCTGTTCTGTTTGAAGCAGAACGCATCCAGGCTAAATGCAATAATGGTGACACTTTCCATTAATGTTCAACAGCATTAACTTCGAGTTTCTGTACAGAGAAACTATGCAAACTATGGGAGGCGAAGTAACTATGACTGACAAGCAGAGAATTTTTTTTTTTTTGGTAAAATTTAATACATTTTATTTCCGATCTGGCAATTTTAGTTTTCTTAAATATAAGTTAATGTTACTTCATCTTTGTTTTATGCTACATCAGCATATGAGTTATCTCATAGTTAATATTCTAACTTTGTGAAGTATGATTAATACTGTTAATAATGCACAGGATTTTCTCAATTTCTTAATAGGATATCAAAATCAGCTTAATGAGTTGCCTTATTAGATTTAAATAGAATACTGCATTTGAAAAATGTGGCATTCTTGCTTTACGTAAGCGTTGATTGCACTGGCACTTCATGACTATTTTATGAATTCAGATTTCTGCAGATGAAATTTCGTTAATCAAATAAGTTTACTACATTAAATTAGTAAACATAATTTTTAATGGACATCCACAATAATTTATTTCACAGATTCGCTGATTTCTTATTGTAAATTTAGTGATAAATCTATAAATTATAATCATAATTAAGTCTACATCCATTCTCCTTAATGATGATTCAACCATCTAAACAGAGTTTCAGTATATACTTCCTTTCATAAATCTTTAGCAATTTACTTAGTTTTGATCTCTGGTATAAATTACATTATGTTCCTACTAAATTTCCATTAATTCTTGTAATGCTTGTTCTTCAGATTGAAGTGGGTGTCAGGTAGAGACGAGAAAGCAACTAGGGCGAATGAGTTAGAGAAGAGCTACGAAATTACCGTCTATAAAAGAAAGATAGGTCCCAGTTGGTTTGACCAAGTTCTATTATCTGGTCTTCTCCTCCGCAGATTTCCTATTTAGGTTATTTTTTCTTACATCTTTTTTTTTTCCTTTCCTGTATAACTTGCTGAGCTGCGATCTATTCGGTTAATTCCAAAAGTGAATTACTTCTCTGTGCCAGAAGAAGTTTCAATCAAAAATCCAGCATGAGGATTTTTCATATAATAATTGGAATTCTTTTTTTATATAAAATATATGCATTTCAGAGTAAAGCAGGTATTTTAATGACATGAAATTAAAAACATAATGGCTAAAAAATATAAATAAATAAAAGCTTAGCTATATTAGCCATTTTAGTCGAGGTAAGCAAAATGTTCGAAAGAGGTGATACAGTCTCCTTTTTTTTAATTTGGTTTTAGTTGTATATGCTGCTTCACAGTTCCTCGAAATAAGATGGCGAAATTCATAAAATTTTCAACTTCAAAAGTAAACCGCAAATATAGAATTCACGAATGCGGAACTCTGCAAATACATAATTAACATCTTATACGCCGCCGTGTTAGAATGATGATAAGATCATAAGAGAAGATGGATGCTAAACATTTGGGTCCGTATTAGAATTATTCAGAAGGTATGGATGCTTTTAAGTGTCAAATGTCTTTGCAGTAGGAAAGCATTTAACATACCGTTCAACGAAAAGTGTTTTAAAAAAACTGGTCGAAGAAAAAGAGTGATAGATCCTCAGATCCGTCCTCAGGAAAACTCAAAATTGAGATGAAGATGTTTAAACCCGTTCTGTTTCTTATTTAATGTCCAGCCTTAGGTTAACGTCATCTCAGTTATACATGAAATGATTAAGCAGTCTCTAATTCAAAATCATTTAACATCTTTCTAAAAATTCTCACGTTTGCCACAAATTTTAATTCTCTTTTCCACTTTTTTATATCAGTAGGTAATTCGGCATCCCAAGATAATTTTCTCTGCAAGCAGTCTTGAATTAGAATTTTTGGAATTAAAGTTATAGGACAAACGAATCATAATGGGTGAAACAACTGCCTTGTAAAGACAAAATGATTTTTTGGTTAAATTTTTATCATTGTAGTCGTTAAATTTTGTATTACAAACAGGACATCAACTGAAACATCCCAGTTTAAACCTAAAACAGGAATGATTCCATCATGCAAAATTTCTTCCGAAATTTCTGATGTCTTTTCATTTTCAATGCAAATTTGCGAAGTGCCGCATTGTATCGTGGTCGATCCAAACCTGTTAAAAGTCTAATTTGTTTTATAAAATTCATCAGTTTTTTTTACTTACAAATACTGGCACAATTATCTACATACATGGACTTATTATGTTTATATGCTGCTTCTTACAGATGGTCTAGTGTTAATGCCTAAGTGTTAATTCAAGGTAACTTCTAAAAGGAATGGACTCCAATTCACTTTAAAAATTACTCGATGACGTCAAAAATATTTCGTTTGAATCCCTGTATACGGTACACACGGGATCTGGCAACTTTTGGCTGTATTATGATGAGCAGTAAACAAATCATTTTGGTGTGGGTTACAATTTTCAAAATCGCGCCAAGGCCGTACCATATACTAGAATTTTACCAAAATTTCTCATTATTAGGATCACCACCGTCCTACTGTATGAATCGGAAAAATTCGGGATCCTCCCTCTTTTATTCCTATCTGCAAGAAAGCCTTTCAAATGTCAGCTGCTACCCCTTACTCATAGAAGCGAAATTTATTCAGAATGGTCGGAATCAGTTCTTTGTAGCTGCGTCTCCTTGTCAAAGAATCATATAAAAAGAATATTCTTCTCTTTAGCAGATGCTCAGAAGACTGGACGAATTCTCGTTGCGGAATGCTCATTGATAATTGCTCTATTCAGAAGATAATGACAGTTCATTTCCTTAAATTCACAGGGTTTTACTTCTTCAATTACTTGTTTACTAAGCCATTATTGAAAACGCTTTCGTAAGATTCCCCCAGTCTTCCATTTTGTAATGTTTTCATGACTGATTTCAGTCTCTATTCAGCTTTGGTAGAATTAGGTGACATTCTATCCAAGGTAAGGATACTATGCACCGACCACCAATGTCTCTTTTTAAAATCTTCACAAGCTTCTTCTAGTCCCTACCTGAATTGCTTTTGAACGGATTCTTTTATACCCAGAGTATCTAATTCGCAAAGATCGGTGCTGTGGGGGTAAATAATAGCAGCAAAACAAAAAAGTTACGAACGCCTTTTAAATTACGCCTATGAAATTATAAGCTCTACAGATGAATGAATGCGATAATAATAATGAATGCGAATTTAACAACTATTTATTCAATTAAATGTAGCTTAAAATTAGCATTGCTAATAAAAAAACACCAAGCTTAGCACCGCATTCTGTCAACATCAGAAATCAACAACCACCGATACTGTTCCACAACAGGGAAAAGTAAAACAAAAACATATGCTGACAATCATAGGTGAAGTAATAATTTAAGTTTAAATAGTGTTACGTTTTCTCTTTTTTCTTCGTATGTACGTTAAGGGGTTAGTGGATTTAAAGTGAATAACGACGACGACAACTGATGAAGTATCAAACACACTTTATTAGCCAATATTTTACAAGACAGCTCCAAAATCGTCGAAGAACTACTATAAACATGCTGAGACAATCAGCGACACAGCCTCCAGCCCATCCTATAACGGTAAAGACAGCTTCACGGCAAAGCGCCAGAGTACAGCTCCCGACTCTACTCGGTCGTTCTCGGAACTCCACGTACTCTCGAGACTCTCCACGCTACAACTCGCCATGGACTCGATGATATACTGGAGTACAGCTCCCGACTCCTTTCAGTCGTTCTCGGAGCCCAACACACTCTAAGGTAAATCTCGACGATGTACTAACTCGTGATACACTAAGAGACTCTCTCGATGCATTCGACGGCCAACTTGGCACTAGACTACGAGACACCTCGCTCATTGACTGACTATCAACTCGGTAGACTAGGCGCTGACTCCCTCGCCGCGTACCAGCAGGGTTTATATAACTTTTGGTTTGTGTTCGAAAACATTCTGGGCTAAACCAGTAAGAATTCGTTCCAGAAGATTCTCCATCCGTCCATGGCATATCACCAATGGGCCAAATGGGCGATTTCTCGCCAAATATGACAACCCTGCCTTCCCTTGCCATTTTCTGGCAACCCTAAACCTGCTGCTTTGCGGGGAAGCTATCTTACTGCGCCTGGACATTTCGGAACAATAGTGATATTAATTATTTTACAATCTGTAATAGTGTGTATTAAAAATATACAGGAAAAACGAAACTGTCGAAAAACAATTTTCCTACTCCATTACCGTCGTTGCTCGCTTTTCCCATGACATTCCATCCAAATCTAGTACTTAAAGCCAATTAATCTTCCCAAGGAAGAGAGAGGTTCGATTTTGCCTGTAAATAAACTTTTGGTATTTGCTCCTAACGGCAAATGAATCTTGAATGTTCTGAAATAAACTGCAATTTTCGTTTTCAAAAATACTACTGATGTAAATTCCCTTTTTCGTAAGTTCTTCTTATCCAATGTACACTTTTGATTTTAGGAACCGAAGAACATATCTTCCTTTCATCCAGTACATCAGTTTCTCAATTACATCGTTTACCTATACTACCCAATTTTATTCTATAACAATTATGTTTTCAGAAGATTCTACGTCGCCGAAAAGTACATACGTTTCATTTTGCTTATCTAAGATTCTCAGTAGTAACCTTTCTGCTGCATCCTGCTTACGTAAAAGTTTTGACGTTTGTGTCGATTAATGCTCGAATAAATTTGTTATTCCCCCTTCCATGTATGCGGACTGCTAAAGTTTGTAGACATACTTCTGAATATGCTGCATGATTTGAAAGTACATTATTTTCTATACCTTCGTCCTTTTTAGTTTGAAAAACTCTACAGAAGGATTTTCTTTATGAACCATAATAGCTGCAAGTTTATTTCTACAAACAGAAAACGTTATGTAGCTTTACTACCCGTAACTAAATGAAGAAGTTTTAGACATATGTAATAAGCCCCTTTCTTTTTCAAAGTGCCCTATTTGTTTACCTGACAATAAGCCGGAAACGAAACTACGGTCATAATTCTTGTGGAATTGATTACAAAACATGTAGCTCAAATTTTCCTCTCTGCAATCGGATTTTGTAAACAAATCAGTAGCGGTCGGAATCGCTGATTTATTATTTCTATTTAGGAGACCGAATGTGTTTTTCGGCGCTGGTTAGAAGATTGTTGCCGATCGTAGCTTTTTTGTTTTAGCGAAATCGTTGACCTGAGTTCGCTGGAAGTCAACTATTCGCTGGAAATAGCGAATTCGTCTCTATGTAAATATCCCATCAGATCATTTATTTTATAATCGGTGCCGATATTTTGCGTTTTATGAAAGTCAAGTGTCAACTCCTGAGGAAATAATTTTAGAGTCATTCGGGTACAGCATTTCACCATAAAAATCCGATACAATATTCAACGCTTCTAGACATCTTATCTGAGTTTGTATTTTATCATACAAATAGCAAAATTTTTTTATTTGATAGGTCTATATTCAACAAATTATTCATATGAGCATTAATAGAATACGTTTCCTTCCAAACGATCAAGTGAGATTTGAATTCTGATGTTTTAGCAATAAGGAAAATCTTTGAACGCAACTGGCAACCATTCGTCGTAAATATGCTTTCAAGTAATCAAATCTGTCTACCTTGCCCAATGTGCGTTATTATGGAATGAGAGTTAAAAACTATTTTAAAAACCACCTCTATACTCAATAAAATACGGGAGGAATCGAAAGTTTTGGTAATTTAACATTCGGTGTTCTTTTACATTTTACTGAGCGTTCGAAATATTTAATATATTTGAAGTCACTATCCTAAATCTAAACTGTTTAAATATTAACTTTCAAGCCTGATTAAGTTCTGTAATACGTTTCTTAAGACTAAATTTCAATAATGGTATCTTCTCGAGATATTATTCTATAATTTCGTATTCATTTTCAAATTGGTCTGTACTTAAAATTAGTTCAGTTTCAAACAATGGTATTAGAAAGTGTTTCTGTTCTATAGTATTGCGCCGTTCTAACAGTTCTTTAGGCTCCTTAACACTAAATTCTGATTTATCTAATTAACTCTCGATTTGCTTAAATAGTTTTGTAATAAGAGTTCTTAGATTAATTCCATCCTTTTTTTAAATTTATTTACTTTTTCTTTCGGAGTTTTATTTTTCCTAAATATGTACAAATATACAAAATATACATTTCAAGAATACAAAATAATTAACTATCACTTAGGTAAAAAAATTATTATTCCACTGAACATTTCAACAAGAATAGTTAAAACCGCCAATCTGCTACTCATCGTTCGAATACAGTTTATAAAAGCTTTCAATATCTGACGTCCTGTTCGAAGGCCAAAAAATATCTCTTCAGGTCCTTAGAGCATAAAATTAGTAATATAAAAATGAGCTTACCCTACACTTCTTGATTGTTCACCGGGCATTCTAATAAATCTACGATGTTTTCATGGGAAAGACAACTTCTATTTAGAAATTTATTTAAAAAAAGCTATGTACAATGTATTAATTTCAAACATTTTGGTGCAGCTATACATTCTAATTATTTTAACAGCTGATTTCAGCACAAAAATCTTCATGCTAGCCCGCTACACGCCAGAGCACATTGCAATCACACCTGCTGCCAGATCACAACAGAGAAAATACAATAAAAATGGAAAGGACGTCCGTCATCTAACGGCGAGAATGGGTTACAAGCTATTAACCGTTTAGAAAATTCTTTCAGAGACCAGATGATGTTTTCAGGGAAAGCGTGTTGAAATATCGTAGTAATGCTGTCAATTATATTTTGGCAGGTTTGCTGGAATTTGTGAGCAAATAATTAGCCTTAAAACATTGAAAGTGCGCTGCGCATGTTCTTAATTATTTATTACCTTTCAGGAATTTGTTACTTCTTAACTGTATTTCTCATGCATTCTGCACAGATTTTAATTTATTGGCTGTATTTTTTCATACACAAAGGATATGTATTATTTGTATTGATTTGCAGATATAGTTTTTAATTATGCGAATAGCTCAAGTAGATTCACTTATTTAGCTTCTTAAATTTATTGAGTCTGGGCAATAAACGTGGGTAATATTTTGAAAATTCCTAGAAAACACACTTCTTCAAAAGTTTCGCACCGATTCTTCTAAAAGAATGTTTTAATGTTATGGTTTTCCTTTGCTTCTTCCTACTCTTTAGCGAAAGATTCGTGGTCAGCTTAAAGTTAATCTATTTTGATTAAAGATTGAATTATGTTGAGCACTCAGTTTTTAACCTTTCTTCAGGGAGTGATTTTTAAATTCTACTGCATGTTTCTGCTCTGAAACTGAGAAAATTTCTACACGTTAGTTAGAATAGAATGTATAATATTCTTCTTGCCTTAAGCAGAACCCAGAGAAATTTTCTATTCCTGTTTCAACTATTCTTAGCTATCTTTTTCTTATGTAAAAATTGCTTCGCTTGGAGCCGCAATAAAAGTTATGCGTTTCCAGTTCATCTGGCCTTTTAATTCAGGAAATCTGTTCGAAACATTAACCTGCAATATATGTTAAATATTTGAGGTTAATTATTATTACCTGTTACAGATACTGACTTCGAAAAGCTCAAAAAGATTTGTGGCATAAATGAATACTAATTTATGTGGGAAAACATAAGGCTTCCAAAAGATTTCTCAGAAATACATTGTACACTGCGCAAAAAAAAGGGGGCACAGTTTTAAATCTTCCGTTCTACTGGATCAATTGACGAAATTCAAACTGCGTTTTTCATGTCTCGAAAGCGTGACTTAGGACATATATTAGATTTATATATAGCATCGTTCTAACATAGGTATTTTACACGAAGACAGACTTTTTTCTGAAATGACATGAAAATTTTTCTCCATATTCCAATTCTACGACTCAGATTAAGCCTAAATATTAAATTTTGTAAAATTTGGTGCGAAATTTACGGAGAAATTCAAAAATTTATAATGATTTTAACGTGCGTAAGTGCGTAAACCACATTTGGCGGTATTATCGCTCAAAAACAAAATGCTAAAGTTTAAAATTTTTTCGAAAAATTTATAAAACTTATTTAAAAATAAATCAAAAAAATCTGCGAATTTTATTTGGAATGGACCTAAATTTCGAAATATAAAAGGAAGAATCAAATAAGTTTAATAAAAATAGAGATATTAATAACTATATATCAAATTCAATTAACACTGAGGAGCTAAAATTTTGGCAGCTAATTTTTTAAAAACTACTTTACAGGACTTGGCAGTTTTGCATAATTTGAGTCGTAGAAACGAAATATGGAAAAAAATGGCATGTCATTTCAGAAAAAGTCCGATTTTGTGCCAAAATACCTGTAGTAGAAACAGTGCTGTATATGAATCTAATACATATCTTAACTCGCCCTTTCGAGATATGAAAAATGCAAGATGAATTTCGTCAATTGGCCCACTAGAACGGGAGATATCGAACAGTCTTTTTCTTTTTTTCCTTCCCCTCCCCCTTTTTTTTTTCTAAATGTTAACTGGCACGCAAATGTATATATAGTGAAACATCAGTAAAGATCAGTGGAAGTTTCAATGGTATTTTATGCAAATTATGCCTAAAAACACTTTTCTGAGCAGCAGACGGTAATATTTGTTTTTAAATTCAGTGTAATTTTATTTTACAAAATGTTTCGTAGTCTTCCGTACGCCGTAAGGCGGCCATGTTAATTCTTGACATTATGTTGTTGGCATTTCCCTGGCTTCATTTTTGTGACGTCAGGCTTACTTCATCTATTCTAACCTCGTTGGTTACGACACTAAAAATTAAATTAAAGGTCTTATGCAACGTCGAATGGCATCGCTCTAGAAACTGACCATTTGCCAGACCACTTGAAAGATAAATTAAAGACGGAAAAATTCCACTATAATGCCAAAAATCAATTTATAAGTGAGTACTTTTTCAAGCGTTTTAAATTTGAACGCACTTATTTCATCATCAAGCAGCTCATCTTATCTGCTTCACTAGAATAAAGTATTTAGTATCATTACACTTTTTTCCTTACCCTTTATTTCTAGTTTCATTTGCATTTAGTCGTCCAACATGTTTGTTTACGTCTATGTATTTTTGCTTTATTGCTTTTATAACAGATTTTGCTGTTCACTGAGTTTATTTTGTCCTGATGCTTTTTAATTCTTCCCCTCTTTCTCTTTCCAATTCCTTGGATCTGATTAGATACAAAGTAACTTTATGCTTTGTTTTATATTTATTATAATTAAATTTCGCTCTATTTTTACTCGGTTACTCCCGAAACTAGATTGTATTTTCGATTGTGAACTTTTCGACTGATTTATATTTCACTGATTAAAAAACAAATGAGCTTAGCCAGATAAGTTTCTTATTTTTTATTTCTCTGTAGTAAGAAAATTGTCCTTCTCACGTTTCTTTTTTGACCGGCAATCTCTTCTGTGTAATAATTTGGTTCCATTTAGGCAACTTAATAAAAGCAAACATTACCCGGTATGTTTTTATTAAGTTGTCTATTTTAACCTCTATTGAATTTTCATTTGGATTTTCTATTGATCTAATTTATACATAATCTTACTTTTTACATAAAGGAGAAAGAAACCACGAGCTCGCAAATACGTATAACTTCTTTTTTCATATTTTTTGGCAAAAGCAGACACGCCTAAGAAAAGATTCAAAACATTAAAAAAAAATATGAAAGCTTTCATTTTATATTACCCACAAAGGGGCATTTTTAAATATTTTCCAACCAGTTTTGATACTTAGTATACTCCCACTAAGCGCACTTAAACCATAAAACGCAGTTCAACAGCAATATCGCAAAATAATTTTTAAATTAATATATCTCTAGAGTTTCCGATACACAGTCGCGCGCGCTGGAGATAAAAATGTTCCCCCCCCCGGTATAGTATTGCCATTGCTCGCTTTTCAATCGCTGAGTTTGTTAATTAAAATTTCGTTAAAGCTTTACAAAATATGGCATAGATATTAAAACAAATTCCAAATTCCAAATGTAGCTTCCAAATGCCCATATTCGGGTGGAAATGTACGTTATTCAAAATTGGATGGCTCTAGGTACCGTTATTTTATCACAATGCGAGAAACGTATATACATTTATGCAGGTTCTTCATTACTTAATTTCTTTAAATATAATATAGGGCGATAATATTTGGTGGCAACAATTTGAAAAATGTAACAACGCTTTTAGTGAATCGACGCAAAATGCCAAAACGAAATTAATAGTCCTTCTGGGCAAATTGCCCCTTTGGACTAAAAACTCGAGTTTTAACACACTCTATCATTCGAATCTTTCGAAACTTAACCTAAGAAATTGCCAGACGTTTCTAACTCGAACTTTGAAAATTAGTTTTTTATATAATTAGTTTTAAAAGAGCGCACTTACTCCAGTTTTTTCATCTTTGTTGCTGTTGTTGCTAAATCATTAAATTCACTTCATGACGGCTCTGAATGCCACATTGTCTCAATATGGCATCCAACGAAATGTGCCAGAATTCTTAAGTAGTCGGTGTGCTATGGGTTTCTCGAAAATGTTCAAATCTAACTCTTGAATCTCCTCAATAAATCTGGATATAGATAACTTACTATAAATTGGTCTTTAAACAATTCATTGAACATACTTCCATTTGCCTACCAGCTGAACTGTTTAGGCATGGATGCTAAATTTTCCAGTGTTAATTGAAATTTGAGCTATCACCCATATAATTTTATCAAACTATTTTGAGAAACTGAACTTCAAAATTTAAAAGTTTAAATATGCTTTTCTTTTATTAAATTTCATTCTCATATTTTAATAAATATAGATATATTTAAAAAATGCGTTTAGTTTTCATTAAAGGCAAATTTCAAAATTAATTATATTTAAGAACGTTTAACATTAAGTAAAAGTGTCTTTTTTTTTCTATTTTTTTTCCGGGCAGGGAGAATCTTGTTTAAAGGGTTGCAGAGAATCGACAATCCAAAAATCTTTAAGAATTCGGATTAAATGCAGAATTCAAGCTAAATTTTTGCAAGGAAAATTAAAAAGTATACATATTCGTGATATTTTCCAGCAAGATTTGATTCATCATCAACACACTATAACACCAATTTATATAAGTATATTTTTAAAAATTATGAATAATATAACAATACTACAAAACGAGTGAAGCAGTCAAAAAGAAAATTCCCTCCCCACCCCCAATATCGGCTTAGTCATGAAAACTCCGATTAGGACAATAAAAACCAAGTTTCGTGAGGTAAATATAGGTGAAGGATAGAATAGATAGGATGATCCGTCATTCACCATGCCAAGGAAGATGCACCCTAAAATTACTGTTACAGTTTCTTACAGAAGACGTATTTCAGATAGCTAACTAAATCAAGTTTTTACTAATACACATTTTTCGGTAATTAATTGAGAATTTAATATAAAATACTGTACATATTCTAATTATAAACCGAAAGCCAATGTTCCTGATATCACTCTGAAATTCACTTCGCTGCAAAATGTACGGAGAAATTAACAACTAATAATTTTAAAAAAAATTTATGTGTGATGTAAACAAAAAAAAGGATGTCTAGTATAATTAAATATTACAAAGCTAACATAATTAAGATTAAATAATTCTGCTTTTTGTACGCAATTAATATAATTTTTTCTATATTTCAATTTTTTTCTCTTAAATAAGTCATGTCAAATTTTTGGAGATATCGTCCCCTCAGTTTTGATAAATATGCTTAGTATACGCGTAAGAAAATTATATAAATTCCTGATAACCATTAAGTACGACACAAACTGAATTTGTATTATTTTCAGCTGAAAGTTTGAGACAAAATCATGTGCCCACTTCCGGTCTCTAGAGTATGGTATTTTGAAGTGATGAATGTTTGCAGATGTCTGGAGCTATTGTGATTATAGAAAAATCAAACATCGTAGTTCAGAACTGAAAATTCACGTGGCAAGACTCCAATAAAATATTTCAGGGCATTGAGTGAAATTCTAGTAATCAGGCAGTGAACTGTAGTACAATCTTCCGTTGGGCAACACGCCTTAGCGACGAGAGCATCAGATATACAAAATGACCGAAGTCCAGGAAAAAAATATCAATAAAACAAAAGAAATATGATGCTTATAACAGAATTGGGAAAAAAGAAGATCGTCAGACAGCATAAGAAATTATCTCAAGCTACGACGATTTCTCCAGTGTCAGAACACTGCGTTTTGAGAAAGCTTTGTAGGATAACTGCTGCTTGATGAGATTTTATTGAAAGAAGATTTGATGATAAAGATGTTGATAATCTACCAAATCATAGATTACAGAATTTAAACCAGAGTTTAAATCTCAGTTAATCCATTTTCCC
>KK120735.1:309048-338604 GCA_000611955.2 Stegodyphus mimosarum | reverse complement strand
TGAAATGTACAGTCATAGATGACGGTATCTGTCTAGAATTAGCAAGGACTACCACGTAAAACAGAATTTCAGCTGGGAAAAGTCTGGCTGCAAAATATTACTACGAGGGGCTGCGAAAATGCTGTAGAAATCCGTACAGAAACTACCTTATTTGCTTGTGATTAGGTATGGGGAGGTCGTGACAGAGCTGCTGACCAATAAAGTTCTGTCTCATCCGTCATAAAGCCTGATTCATGAGTCCCTTAGACTTCAGATACTTCCCCAGTTTTATAGAATCCCAGAGTGGACTGCATTTTCCCTTTCTGAAACAGGTTTTTTCAGCAATTACCAAAGCCATTCAAGGAATAAAAAGCAGTACTCGAAAAATAATAATTCTTGAGAAAGTACTGGATCGCGGCTGTTGAGAAGTAAGGTCAGTACATAATAGAACTGCAAGGAGATACTGCCTGGAATAAAATAAAACTTGAGAGGGAAAAAATACTGCATGTAACTTTTTAGATAATCTTTGAATTTGTCTTTTATGCTGTCCTGCTTAATTATCGTAATAGTAATTCTTAAAAATAGAATTATTTGACATTCTGTTTGCTACTCTTACGATTGTCGCACAATGAACAGTTTGAAATTGATTATATTATTACACACAAAACGTAATTCAAGAAATCAAATTTATGATTAAGAAAGAAATGTGCCGTAGTACGATTTTTCTTTCATAGTGCAACTGCATTTCAAAACTAAAACTGCCTTAGTTTCACGCGAGTAATCTCTAAGAAGCCAAAAAGCTTCAAGTGGCTCAGCTACAGTTAAGTCATTTAAGAGCCTCAGTTTGACCATGCCTGATATAGGGCTTGTTAAGGAGGAACCGCAGGATTACCTTAGCCACAGAAGGAAACTGATACTGCAGAGATAGCTCTCAAGGCTCCTGTCATCTTTTTGAAAATAACTTGGTAATGCTTTGATAAATTGGAAACACAAGAAGTCTCACTCTAATGCACTGTGTAGTAGTGAGATTTGAGCGGAGGATTAAGAGATGTCTAACTATTACAGGAATCTATTTTCGAGAAAATCATGCCCCTTGTAAAATATTTTCGACGTTGAAGGCAGGATCGATGGACTGAACAGCACTGCTCCAATCATGCAAGGCCTGTCATTGCCATTCAGTGTGATTAGTACTGAAACTGTCCATGGGACATGATTCTTCAATTTAATCATCCCACAACTGCCGGAGATGGTTCTTATTGGTCAGCAGTCACAAATCCTACCCTCTGTGATGCAGATATGTACTAACTTGTCTGTTCTGGTTTCAGATGAATTTCCCGTATCGGCAGAAAGCGGAAGCATGCGCTCTAACAACTCTCACCAGCCATCTATTCTGGTGTGTTCTGTTATCTTCCATTAATTTTGACACTGCCTTTATATGCTTTGTCTTTGAATCTCTTCGCAGCTTTACTTACTTTGCCTTCATTTTCTCAGTTGGGAATGTTTTTCGTGAGTGACTCTTACTTCAACCTTCAAAATCTTTTTTTCAACTAGCTTTTAGATAGCTTTATATATATAGGTAGCTTTTATATAGTTTATTATATCTATTTTTACTTCGTTAAGATATATTCGCAAGGGATTATTTCTCGATGGAGTTAGATTCTTAGGACAGGTACTCCGGTGTTTGACACCACTTGTAGTCAGGAATAGAGTCCGCCATCCACAATTCACTATGGAGAACTCTATCGTACTGCCGCGTCCATCCGATATGAATCGCGGGTGATGCGGTAGCAAAGAATGATATAGATTCCTTTCAAGATTACCTTTAGTTATTTTCGTATTCAAACCAGCAACATTTAAATCATGCTGAATTTCATTCAAATGAAAGATGATTACGGGATGCACAGTTTATCATAAGCATTTCGAAGAGAAATTCATTTCAAAAGTTTGTAAAATAAATTTGTGTTTTCACATTTGAGGTAACTGTCTGTTGTAATCCTTATGGGCAAGCGATTTAGTAAAATAAATTTATCAAATAAATGTCTACATCATAAATAACCAAACACTTTTTTGAATAAATGCACAGATCTCAAAGTGGTTTTAATATAAAATAAAATATTATTTAGCAGTTCTTTTCTATTGTTTGGTTTTATCATTTTGAACAATTCATTTTACGAGTAAATATAAAATTATACGTTCATATCTTTGATTTATGAGGGGATAATTCTCAAACTAATAAGCTTGTCGAAATTAACGAGCTTAAAATTGATGAGGCTGCTGAAATCTGCTTACCAAGGTTATATTGCAAGTTCTTTTCAATTTTTGAGAATTTTTAAAAAATTAAAATTTTTTAATGTATTTTTTTAAATTTTCAAACACTAAACTCTTTGAGAAGTTAGATCGTTGCACGCAGTCTGCATCTCCACCCTTTCCTCGGCTCAAAAATACAAGGCGGGGTCAAAGGATAATAACTGAAAAGCAGTCATTTATTCATTTATTTGTTAAGTCTTTTAACCTCAGTTTACTTTCCGCAAAATGAATAACCAACTGTTCAAATAAAAATTTAAAATGTAACAAAATGTTGAAACCGGGAACACACACAAAAAAACCCTTGGCTTTTATTTTCGGTAATTAAAACTATGGAAGGTAAGAATGATTTATATCAACAAGAAGCTGAATATTGGGTAACAATTATAAAATAATGTTCTCTATAATAAAGTACCAATGGTAATGTCATACGAAATACGATAAACAGTACTCTTTATCAGATTTAACCAAGAAAGACAGAATACTTTACAATAATCAGTTAATATTTCTATGCTTTGCATTAACATAATTCGTTGTTACAGGAATAAAAAATAAACTAAGAGAACAAACGTTAAGAAATAAAGTAACAAATGTAAACGATACAAACAAATATAAATACATGTTAATGAATATAGTAAAATACAAATCACTTTTTTCCATTTAAATTATTCAGAAGAAATTTCAGTTTTAAACGATCGCTAATACTGTACTTTTAAAATTAATGCTTCCATTTGATCCAAAAGTGAGATCTTTGGAGAAACAGAAAAAATAGTTATGCTGTTGGGACTTTTGAGAGGCGAAAAGGGCGTTCCGATGAGAAAATAAAATGGTCTGCCCAAGAATGTCAAGATCGGTGGTGACTATTTTGTGACTCAAAGTTTATTCATTAATACTAAAACTCAAATTTCCAGTTCAAACACAAGATGCTATCATAGATTTAGCATATAATGGAACACAACTGTTATTTATTGCAAGCTTAAGATACGAATAATACGTTTAGTACTATTGTGCCTATTCAAATTTAGTTTTTAAAGATGCTAAATATTCCTTAATTTTGCAAAACTCAACTTGGATAATCTGAGAGCATAAATCAGCTTCTAATAACACCTGAAAATGAGAAAAATCAATTACCCACTCTATTTAAAGAATTAGCTTAAAAAGACTTTTTTTTTTCAAACCTGTATAAAGAACATCACAGAAAAAAATGCAGGCATGATCAAATGCATTTATTTTACACTGAAACGTAGAGCCCATTTTTGTCAGTAAGAACTTATTAGTGCAATTTAATGTTTTATTATATTCAAATACTCAGACACTATATCTGCAAATTTCAGATTATATTTTTCTGTACAGTTCTTATTAATATAATTTCTTTGCTATCTAGACTCATATTAATATCTAATATTCATTTTAACAGTTTCATCAACTACATTAACAACTGAACTTGTAAATAAAAATCGCATGTTTCTTAAACTTTAAAAACATACCACGATCGTTTTCTTTCGAAATATTTTCTTTTTAATCAATGTTTCGCAAAAATTTCTTTTGCATGCATTCCATTTCATAAGATACTGCCTTTTCAGACAGCAAAATGCAATGCCCTTTACCATGACAACACATCAAGTTTTACTGTAAGAAAGAATTAATAATAGCTGCAAAGTCCTGAGATGAGTATATCGATTTGTTATTGAAAAAAGTGTATTAAGGTTATTATTAGATGTAAAAGCTATTGCCCCAGCACTCGGTAAAAAAATAAAATGCATCTTATTATTTTTGCAATTTTCTGTTCATTGTGGGAAACATTTAATTAGTTTATATGTTGGTGATTTAAGTATCATGACAATTATTAAATATTTAGATTTACCTTCATTGTATAAAAAGTTAGCATTATGTATCTCCCCAGAAACGAATAATGTTTTTTAAATCCTCATCAGATTTTGTTAATTCTATTTTACGTACTTCCGCTCTAAACCAGTGAGTTCAAACTCAAACATAAAAGTGATTTTTTAAACTTATCTTGAGATTCCAGTTCAACATCTTCGCTATTTGTTTCAGAAAAATTACTTTTTTAATTAAAAGAAAGCTTAATTCGTGCTAACTGGATTATAATTTGAACTTTGTAGAATTTTCTACTTTTTTAATGATATACTCTTGCCGTAAGCCTTTTTTTCGCTCTCTTCTGGGTAATCAATTCCAAATTATTTGCATCGACTGTAAATAGTTAGCCTAAGAACTTTCTCTTGAGTTCTATCCAACATTTGATTCCAATTAATCGACTGTGGAAGACGCAACTAATATTTAAATTAAAAGTTGAAACAAGTGAAGTAAAGGGTGCATTCTTAGTCATCTGCTAAGGTGTCGAAGATGGCAAGTTTTAAAAAAATGTTCATTTAGCAGCAAAGGTGGTAATTAATTAAATATGACACATTTCTTTAATCATAAAAGATTTTCGCTGTTAATAATATTTGCATGTCTCGAACACTGGCTGTACCCCTACCTTAATAACAACTGAATACAGTTATCAATAAATAAAATTTACTTCCGTTGATGAAAGAGAAATCGCATTCTAAAAATGGCCCGGAATGAAAATTGAAAGCAAAAATTTCAAATCTGTTGCTATCGTTTTCTGTACCTGATATATTTTTGCTATGGCCGCCCTGATTTGTACAGTGATTAGCAATACTGTCTGCCATATCTTTGGGCCTGAGTTTGAATCCCAGAGGAATCATGGATGTTTGTAAGGATACTGAATCTGTGTGGTAAGTGGCATTTAAAATATTGGCGAAGAGAAAGTCAGTAGGTTTTTCGGTGATGGAAGAGTTGTGAAAGGTCTTCAGATTTATAGCTTAGGGTGTTTTCTAGCAAAATTGTTGCCTTACTACACAATTAGGACGGTGGAATCATATTTGTACAACGAAGCACTGAAATTGTAGGGGCCCACTTACTTTTTTGTGCAAGTGCTTATTTTCTAAAATTAAAAGTACCAGAGCCCTGTAGAAGCCAAACCTTCAGGAAAGAGGAACAAGAGTAAATAAATAAATAAGTAAAATTACTAATAAAATCATTAATAATTAAAAATTAAATAACTCGTTATTAAACTTATTAAATAATTAAAATTTAATAAATTGCAAAGACGTAAATTAAAATTTAGTAAGTGATTTTTAATGTAATTTTATTACTTAAAATAAAATTTTCAACATCAAATTTCTACTGAAATTGTTGTTCAGTTATATAAAAGAAGTGCCGGAGCCTTCTTATTTAAGGCTCCGTTGCCCTCCGGCTACAATTATGAATTATCCCCAAAACTAAGAAGTACCGGACCCGAAATATTTCATAGAAATTGTTTATTTGGCCGCAGCCCCAGTGGTTTAATCAGACCATTTTTTTCAACACCGTCGATAGCATTGCGGTATAAAAAATAATGAAAAACAAATATAGTGCCTAAAAAGGCAAACCAAATCGTTAACAAAAATGGCGTAAAGATTCAGGTAAAGATGATATTATGTGACACATAACTTAACAGAATGTGAACTGTCCGCAGAAAGGCTGACGTTGCGAGAACGTGAAAAGATCGAGCAATGCACATGATGCAGAAGCTGAAGCATTGATCATGAAATAAAAAAAAAATTCGAGCAAAGTTAAAAATAGTCTTTGGGAACAAATGCACTCTCTCTGAGTTCATAAAATGCTGAAATTACTCTTAGATTACAATAGAAGAGAAACACGCCAATGTGACAATCAAATTCGCTGAAACAACCTTGCATTTGGCGTACATTTACAAAAACACTCAATCGATTTCGAGGGCAGCTACAGGTCCCTCCTCATCAGGAGAACAAAATATCTAGAAAGGATATTTTGTTCTCTTGATGTCGTGCTGATTTTCTAGATATTTTGTTCTCCTGATGAGGAGGGACCTGTAGCTGCCCTCGAAATCGAGTGAGTGTTTTTGTAAATGTACGCCAAATGCAAGGTTGTTTCAGCGAATTTGATAACTCTTAGGTACTTATTCTTATATATTTGTAGGCTCAGAAATATTATTTTCTTTTTATTATTTGGGTTGTGTAAACCAGAATAGAAGTTTTATTCAACTCTTGAAGCTCTCATTATCCTTATTTCTAAATTTAAATTAATTTATATGTTTTTTAAATAACTTGAACCTTTTATTTCTGCTCCTGTTTAGCTTCTTTCTTTAATTTCGAAATTTTTCGTAATACATACTCAATCTGTCAAAAGACATAGTAGATGCAAAACGAAGAGCTCTGTAATTGTTTATGTTCTGTCTGAGCACGTTCTTAACTGGTGTATGTACCTTTTCTGCAATTGTTTGTTGAATTCTTGAATAGTAGCTTTTTCCCCCCTCTCCCTTGCATTGTAGTTAATTAAATGTTATGCTTGATCATATTTTGGAATTGTCTGAAACATAATAATGAAGGTAAGGAAGCATTTAATTGTTATTTTGTTTTATATCTTAAACCGATGTGAAACTGTATCAATATTTTATTGTGGCTTTCAACTATTAAAAGTTACTTTGAAGCAGTGCAGGTAGATCCTCAAATAACAATGACGAGGTAATTTCAGTTGACTATTTAGGTCTTTCAGGATTGTTCGATTTTTTTTTAAATTTACTCAAAAATGTATGTCATTTAGTTGTAATTAGGCTTGGAAAACGATTTACAGTTATTTGTAGGAAGACTTAATGCCAAATACGATAATTTTCCCTTTAAAACAAAATTGCTTCTGCAGCTTAAAAGGAGCAGTCCTTTTTTAGGTATTGTAATTATATTTCTAAGGGAATTAAAGACATTATAAGTATCTAAATTTTAAATCATGCTAACTTTAGGTCCTTAAACTTTCATAAAACTTAGTCACCATATGACGGCATTATATGATTTCTTCTCTTCGGGCAACTGATTAGCATAATACTCCCCATAGTTTCAATCAAAGTAAACCTGTTTGGTGGAAAGTGTTCTTGCAAGTTTTCAAGTTTGTGTTGTAAGTTTTATTAGCTTTTAATGATAGTGTTGCTTTTTTAAGTATTTGATGAAATAAATTTTACTTCATGTTATTTCAATTTTTACGACCGTTCAATATAATTTTTGTGCATTAGAAGTGATTGTTATAACGTGGTTTTCATAAATTACTGCATTTGGTTTTTTTTACTGATAGTTTAAGAAATATGGTGAAACTGCATATTACGGGCCAGTTTGGTGCATTTTCGAAAAGTCGCCAAATCAGTTATTTTCACGCATTTTAGAATATCACTAACTCATCATATCGCCATATTAGATGGTTGCGAATTTGAATGAATCCTGTAAACATGCTAAAAATCTATCATGTAAACATAATATCTAAAACAGAAGTGCGAGCAAAACAACAATAAAGTATTTGAAAGTTTATAACTATGTATTTTACGGCATCAACAATATTAAAACTTTTCATAATATATACCATTTTTAAGACAGTAGCAAAATGGAGTAAAACGTTTTAGCACGAAATTTAAGAAATTGTAATAAGCAGTAAATGAGCAATAATGATCGGAAAGCATTGATTCATATTTAATCTAAAACTTTAAAGGAAAACTGCAGAAGAAAAAAATGATAAAATTCAAAATTTCGATAAACTGAAACAGAAAGTGAGCAATAGTATAGTAAAAAAAAACAAAAAGTGGTTAAACAATTTGAACTACGTAATTTATATTTTTACAATAAATTTTTTATAATAAATAGTAGAAATTCGTATTTGTTTATATCCACACTAAAATGTAACAATACAATGGAGATGAAATTCAAAATGGCACGCTCATTCAACACCGATTCTACGGCTCATTTCAACCATGTGCTTAACCACATATAGCGGACACACACCTTCATTCACACAAATCTGTCGCATGTTTCATTTCAAGTAATTTCATACTATTTTTACACTTAGGACATTCGTACATATTCACAATCAAACCATAATACATGCACCATTCTATCGCACATCTTTCGCCCTTATCTTGCAACCGAATCAAATGAGTAAAATCCATACGTTCACCTCTTTCGATGTCAGCCATTTTGCTCACACAATTTACTAGAAGCACAGTGAAATGACGAAAATCCAAAAAGCCTGCTTAAATGTTATAAACTGTAACTTTAAATCCTAACGATTTTCATGACGCCAAGAGGTTACTAGATTTGGTGCGATTTCGCTTCATTTGGCGACTGGCCCGTAATCTGCAGTCTAGCCAGAAATATTTAGCAATGAGTAATAATTGACCTGGATTGTCAACCTTAAGTTATCTAATGAAATAAGTGAAGATATTGAAAATGAGTAAAAAAAGAGGAATAAAAACAAGTACAGGTTGCAATGATAAGCACTCAGGTCACTAAAGTATTACACAATGAATAAAAATATACCTTCAAATATAATATATATATATATATATAAGCAAAATAAATCAAAAGAACTGATTACGTACTGAGTATATAGGTCAGTTATTAAAAAAAGGAGTTAAAGGAGTGTGTAACCAAAAGCAGGTTACTGTTCTGTTAATGGACTGCCATACACCAAATGTAGTAGCTTATTTATATTATGTTATAAACAGCTGTTACAATGATAATATATATAATGTTTAATATGAACAATGCTACAACTGTGTACAGTGTTGAATTAGTGCAACTCTTTGTTGTTTTCTTGGATAAATAGAAATCACTGTGTACCTAGGGTGAACAATAGTTTTCTTCTTCCAACATATACAGCAATCTGTTTCTTTGCTAAAAAATACATCAAAGAATTGCACAAATTTCATATCACACATATTAATTTGGCACTGCAAACATCAAATATTAAATATTTTATCTCTATTATTGTATTAAATAATAAAAAATCTTTATGAATATATGTCTTTCGCACTGTAAAAAATTCCTCGTACCGAGATCCACTGTCAAATTTTAAATGCATAGTCTACATGAACATGTGCATCTTGGGGCTTTGTCTCTGAAGGACTATTGTTTTCATTTTGCGATTTTGTGTCGGAAACATTAAATGTTAGTTCACTTTTCAAATTGTTACCGCCAAATATTGCAGCCCTGTGTTATATTTAAAGAAATTAAATAATGAAGAAGGTACATAAATGCATGTGTGTTTCTAGCGTTGTGATGAAACGATGGTACCTAGAGCCATCGAATTTTGAATGACGTAATGCTGCTGCGAATATGGCCATCTGAAAGCCAAATTTGGAATTTGTCTTATTATCAATTTCACATTTTGTAAAACTTTAACGAATTTTTTATTAACAAACTCAAAGATTTCGAAGCGAGCAATGGCAATATTATACAGAAAAAAAATTTTTTTATCTCCAGTTCATAAGACTGTGTATAGGAAATTCTAAAGATATGCTCAGTTTAAAATTATTTTGCAATATTGTTCTTTAACTGAATTTTATGGTTTAAGTTTGAAGAGCATGATATTTAATAAAGGTAACACACAAAATGTTAAAAAAACACCTTTTTGGACATATTTTAAAATCTGAAATCTTTTTTTAATTTTTTTATTATTATTTATTTTAGATTTTGCACTAATTTAATGAATTTTTTATTAATATATTGAATAATTTAAAAGCAACAGTGCTTGAAATAAAACAGTTTTATCTTCACTACATCAGAGTATTGCCATTCGGCAGATTGTGGGATATCTATTTTTTAGCTTAATAGACAGACTCAGGTATTTACAAGCAGTGTGTTGTACCTGCCTAAAATAAAATACCTCTATCTTCCACATGCCAGCAATTTGCCATTCAGTGAAGCATAAGATATTTAGCATTTAAATATAGTCTTTTTGTTGCTGATTAACAAGCTAAATGATTAAAAATCAATAAATGCAATTCTTTAAAATGCTTTTTCTACTTTTACTGTAATTAATTTGAATAAAAATGTATTTAAATCATGAGATGACTACTTAGAAACATTAAAGATTTTAATGAAATTACACCAACTGGACTTATTAAAATTTTATAGCGAATTTATGCCAAAAAATATAATTTCAGTTAGGTTACTAAATGTAAGTTTAGATTTTAGGTTGGAAACTTCCTTTCAACCGGACTTTTTAGCCATTGAGCAGTAGTAAATACTTGCCCTACCGCGTTTCGTGCAAAACAATTTTAAGAGTACTTGTTAATTGAAATTTATCGTAAAATAGTAAGTTCTCATATCAAATTAAATTAGTAGGTTCTCATATCAAAATTATTAAGTTCTCATATTAGTGGTATAACATTAAGTTTGCTATACAACACTGAAGAAACAGCGATTAATACCGTCAGAACATCAACATGAATAGGGGTAAGTTAAATTTTTTCTTTTGGCAGTTTAGAATTGTTTTCCCTGTCCATTTCCCTCGGATAGAGAAAACAATTTTTGTCCGCCATCTTGGATTTCAAAATGCGCCTTTTGGCACATTTTTGAAATCCAAGATGGCGGACAAAAATCGCCAAATTCAGCCAAGAGCCAGGTATCCGAAATGAGCCCAAAATTCACAGCTAACACTAACTCGCACTTACAAAAGCCAACACTATTGCTGTAACTCAAAAAAGTAATGAGCAACTTAAAATTAAATGGAGTTAAATTTAGCCTAACATCATCACAGGTTACTTAGCATGCAGGCTGGCTCTGACTCATAAAAGCTGGCATAAACAAGCCTGATAGCAAGAAGTGCTCAATGACCTAGAAATCTATTTGCTAGTAAATCACAGATAGCAATGTGACCTTCAGGCAGGCAGAATATGCTCTAAATTCACCTTCAAAACATTCCCTTAAATGCTAACTTCTTTCTAGTTCTTTTGAGTACATGCATGCTAACTCTTTAACATTTTCATGTGAAAGCAAGAACAATAGAAAAAGTTGCTTCAAAATAAAATTAACTGTTAAGTAAATTAAATAAATCCCGGTACAGAAAAGTATTAAATCAGGTAACATATATATAATGTGTATTTATATATTTTTTACTTAGTATCTTAAATCTTTATAACATTTTATCATATTCACTTTTATTTCATAAACTCTTATCAGATTAAAGAATTTGATCCAGGAAATTCTGTATATGAAAATATTCAAAGCCAAGATGAAGCTGAAACTTTAGTAACCACATATCCTAATAGTTCAAAAGCATGGTTGTTGTATATGGTCTACTGCCTTAAACATGCTGAAGTAAACAAGGCAAGAGCAGTAGCAAAGAGAGCCTTGCAAACAATAAATTTCAGGTATTGTATAACTTTCTGTTTAGTAAATCGAAACCAAACTTTTAGGTCTTCAAAAAAGTGTTCAGAATTTATTTAGAATTTTTAATATAGTTGGTTTCAAATATTGGGGATTCATTGTATTTTTATAAATATTTTTAGAAAGGAAATCTGAGGACTAATTTTGAATAGTTCCTCTGTAGTATTTTCAGCAGTTTAATTTTGTATGAATAATTTCATTAATTTATGAAATTTTAATAATTATAAAAATTTGACATATTTACGTATTGTATTTTCTTTCTGTATAATATTTTAAGAAGATACATGTCCTCACTAGGATAGGGTATGTTAGATGTATTAAAACATAAAATTCCGTAGCTAAATATCTCACAATTTTGCACAAATGCATGAATTAAAAAATTAATTCTAAACAAAATCATTTTATTAAGGATTTGCAGAGTATTTCATCTTAATTATAGAAAGCAAGTTATGCAGATTTTAGAAAAAAAAAAAAAAAAATTTCAATTTGGTTTTTATATTCAGATTTTAATTTAACACCTGAAAAGAGTTAGCCTATATTTCAGGGTACCTGTTGAATTATCATCAAATTGTTGTTTTATTTATGTTAACCTGAGTAGTTGAATGTTATGGAAACACTATTATGATGTGATTGATTGCATGATTGTAGTGAATTTGACTGATGGGAAAATATTTGCAAGGGCTTATCTGCATTGGGTGTCAGGAATTATGTTGCTTATTTTGTGCTGTACAATATAAAATGGCTGTATGTGATGTGATTAATGTGAAGTTTCTGTAAAATTTGGAACGAAAGGGGAAAAAAAGCAGTAATTGACTGGTGTGTAAATGAAGGTTTACTTAGTAGTCGTAATAAGTGTCTTGTTTGTACGAAGGAAATGCGTATGGTTGAATGTAAGGATCGTTCAGATGGGTTTGTTGTAAGAAGGGTTCATGCAAGAAATGCCATCGACAGTGCAGCACTAAGGAGGATATTTTTTATTCTTATTTTTGTGAATTTATGTGCTGATGGCAGTATGCATATTCTAGTTCAGACAATTTTAGAAAGTTTTTGAATGCTATTAAGGAATTTTGTGTGCCAGACTGAAGACAGAAATTTCTAAATATGGTAAGTTGATATTTCCTTTTTTGTAGTGCATATATGCAATAAGATGTATTTCCTTTTTTATGTTATTTCATTGTGTGATTTAAAATGCAGTTTACTGAGCTTTGAGGGGCTTCAGATTTTGTTCGGTTTTGGTGATGAGTAATTTTGTTTTAACATTATATGATGTCATCATTTTTCTGATCTTTTTCAAGTGAAAATAGATTGATGTGTACATGGACACCGGGTTTGTGCAATTCTTTGACTTGTTATTTTGATTTTGTGTAGCAGCATCTTGAAATTGTACCTTGCTGGCCAGTTGCCAAAAATCGCAAATTTTCACCAAGGGGCACTCTGAAATATATTTTTACTCCTAAAAAAATTGGTACTCTTCTGTTATCAGGACCAGATTTATAAATGCATGTATGGATGTGTTCATGTATGCATATATGTGTGCATGTGCAAGATATAACAAAATACAACAGCTGTTTTAAAAAAAAATAATTGGTGACCTCATTGGAATAATTAGTCTGATACTTCAAGCTCAGTTAAAAATAGTCTCATTTCTTTATTTAAAAAAAAAAAAAAAAAAAAAAGCTCAATTTAAAAAGTTGTTTGAAAATTTTCACCATTTTAATGCGTAGAAGAAAAAATCCAGTACTTTTAAGCATCTTTCAATATTCATAATGGCTAGGAACAGCGTAGTGGCTAAAGGCAGGGCTGAGTGGACAGGCATGATGATGCATTTAACACAACTGAGCTTGAAATATCAGTCTTTATTTTTACGGACATCAGATCATTTTTCTGTAGATAAGATAATTTTTAAATCATAGTTGAATACAATAATATTGTACACACGGGTTTTAAAGTACAAAGTCATCTTAAGCAAGTAAGCAGCAGCAGCATAGATGAGAAACGTCATGCCAGCAGGAGACCTTACACAAAAGAGAATGCAACAGTTCAAAGGAAGAAGAACAACACAATTAACTCACCAGTGGTATTTATACTAAGTTTGATGTAATTGTAGAGGCAAGCTATGATTGGTTAATATTAGTTTTAGTTGCCCTTTTCATGTACTGTTACATAACATAGAAAGATCTCGAATTTGAGAGAACAGATGCATTTAGGGGTAGACCACCAAATCTAGAATGTTAATTTTGAGGTTGCCAATTATTTTGTTTTAAAACAGCTATCATATTTTGTTATATCATACACGTATGTATATATATGTGTGTGTGTATACACACACAAATGTATATACATACATACATATCTGAATCTGGTCCCAACAACAGAAGAGTACCAAAAATTTTGCTATTTATCTATTTTCAAATCCATATCAAAGTCCCATATCATGGCATTAATGCAAATTTTCTTGATGCCAGTATCCTATAACTTTAAGCTACTCCACTGCATGCTGTCCAAAAGAATGTAGGTCGCAAATTTTGGACAAGGGAATACAATTTTTTTTTTTCAAATTACAAATACCCTTACCTTCTCCGCCATAGGCACCGACAGGTAAATAACTTGTATCCTTCACATAAAATTAAATTGGCTTATTGAGAATAAGTTGAGTTTGCATAAAACCATGACAAAGATCTTATAATTATTTAAAGTTCACACTATCAGTTACTGGCTTACAATCACAATGTCTAATGGCAGTTTTTTGTTTGGCAAAAATGATTCCATAGGAAATATGTTTAAGAGAAGCATTCAAGAATTCCAAGAATAAATAATTCTTGGAATAAGATCGTAGATACAGTGGTGGAAAGTATGCAAACTGGAGGGTGGAGGGGGCCAACAAAATTCCATGTAGTAGTTTTGTAAATGTTTTATAATGCCTTTATAAATCTCTCATTTACATAATTTTTTTTTTTTTAAAATATCTAAAATATTCTGATTTCTTGAGCTTTCTGGTTAACTGAATGCCCAGCTTTTACTGTACTCAAATAAAAATTGGTACTTTTTCATTATTTGTACTCTGCATTAGAAAGTTATGAACCTGTGAGGTTTTCTCTTTAAATCCTTAAGTTCTAACTTCAAACCCCATGAACACTTAACAAGCGAATAATCGCTTAAGTGTGAACAGAACATGTGAGACTTAAAGAGGGTTTAAAACCCTTTATTACTCAGTATATTTACAAGTTAGTTCCGACTTGGAACTTTACATAAAGCCACCACTCGGGCTTGAACTTAAGTACTAATAATTTGAACTAAAATGAGCTTAACTAAAGCTCTTAAAGGATATAGCCGAAGCTATCAAAATCTAACTAGTTGGCCCCTAAGTATTAATTAAACCAGCGAAGCCGAGCAAGGGACTAAGATATGGTCGAGCGTAATAACAGCTAAGTGAAACGGAGCCAGAAGGCAAATGCGTGCTAGTCAAGGAAAAGGCTCTCACTCCTGAAGTTGGTTAAGTCACGACTTAAATAGTACTCTTTCTTATTTGCATTATCTGCGTTTCTGAAATTACATTCTGACAGAGAATTGTAAGCTGAAATTAGAATAAGATAGGAAAGATACAAAACTTAAAATAACTGTTAATTAACATAAGATAAACCTTACAAACCCATTGACAACTTTGCAAAGCATTTGCAAACTCAGCAACTAATTTTTTGTCAAGCTAATACACGAGAGATAATTGGTATTAAAACACTTAACTTTTTCAAAAATCCTTTTTTAAGGGGGGGGTCAAAAAAAGTCAGAGAATTGCACAAACTCACATCTGTATAACTTCTGCATTACACAGTGGTCGAGATATTACACAGTGCTTGAAACAATTATAAAACTAAATTGGCTTCTTCTCAATAAACCAATTTAACTTTATGCTACAGATATACCTGAGTTGCAACATAAATATTGTTTCGGCGGCATTGTGAGTTGCCATATAACTATTTTGATGATATACTGCTTTGTCTCATAAATAATTTTTTGTAACTTTTTGGCAAGGATACATATAATCATAAAATATCTCAAAATGTATTTAATTTGAATACATAATATTTTGTTAAAAATGGATTGGATTATGTTAAAGTATGCAAGGGCAGTCTGCCTAATGTTCTCTAGCAGAGATATCGACTTCTGTATCCCCTTTGAAGTGCTTATATCTTTATAAAATTCACTTCTGTTTACTATTTTCTGCATATCTTTTTTGTAATGATATATGGAAGCTTTTTTAATATCCTGGTCTCAGGGCTGAATATTAGAAGTTGTATCTGCAGAAAGAGGTGCAAATATTTTTCAGAAAGAGATCAGGTGTGTGTGTGTGGCACATTTTTCTGATTAGTAAATTTATTTTTTCATTTTTCACTCCACTGCTTCATTTCAGAAGATAATCATTAAAAATACTATTTTTCATCCATCAGTTCTTGTTGCTATATTAAGTTAGAAATAAATTCTTAACTACTTTCAAACATCAAGTTTTTCTGCTTTTGTCAATAACCAGTGCTGTTTTCTTTATTGTCAGGTTCGTACTGCACATTGATAACACAGAAACTTATTCCTTCAGTTTCTTAAGCCAACTGCTATTTCACTTTTAAATTTTAATATGTGTTCTGATGATGCTGTGTAATGTAGTCCAGTTTCATCTGTATTATGAATTTCATGTGGCTTGTATTTATTTAGCAGCCCAAGTAATATGCATTTGCTCCTGTTATTAGCTGCATGATGATACATTTCTCCCTTTTACCATTTAATTTCTGATGAACAATGTTGGATTTCTTTCTTCAGCTTGTGAGCTATGTGCCAGTTCATATAAAATCAGTGCTAGCCTTTAGCAAATCAGTGAAGGCAACTCTAGAATCCGAAACATTTTTTTAGCTTTATGGCATGAAATCATTTCTGGAAAAGCAATTTTAACATCTCTCAATTTTTTTTTTTAACTTGCTTGAAAAATTTGCATTTTTTATTAGCTTTTCATTAATTATAATTCTTTGTTCAAGTAAATTGAGCAATGCTGCTCTCAAAATTCACAGTTTAAATGTAATTTTTCTCTGGCTATATTGCAATTTTGATATTTACAAGCAAAAAAACACACAACAGATTAAAAAATTGCTTCTTCCAGTGATTTATTTCAAGAACAGCAGAATGATTGCCCTTTTTCTGTTTAGTCAGTCTGCCACTACAGATTACAAGCATGACCAATCATCTTAGCTTTTTCTTCAGTCTACAGCAGTCACCTTCAAATTTTATCGATTCACGAAATCCTTAGAACTGTAAGGTTTTTTTCAAGGAAACCCATCTTACCCTTGGAAAAATACATCTTAAAATAATATTTAAAGTTGATTAGTATGGTATTCATACTTTATGAGAAAATGAAGAAAAGTATTGTATTTTTTATTAAAACATTTTGGCACAAAATTAATGTAATTTACTCATAAATAGTATTAACTTCTGCTCCAAGGGGCATCTCCCGTTCCATTATACTTTAGTGATAGGTGTGTACTTGTATTTTGTTTAAACAGATTGTCAAAATCAAAGCTGCATTAATGTTATCTGCAGTCAAATTTGATTTTCTATATTTTGTTTTGGTTACTACATGCGTTGGGGAATATTTTTCACTTAAATAAGTTGTTCCAAATTAACCCTCCGAGTATTACCAGTTTTGCCCTGAAATTTCAAAGTTCCACAAAATGTCATGAATAAATTATATTTTCTGATTATAATAAAAAAATGACTCTCTAGCTTTGTACTTTGATTTCTTTTCTTCCAATATGCATTGAAGCTGAAATTGGACTGGTACACCTGAAGGAATACCTTCCTGGAAGAATTTTTAAGAGAAACTGGTCATGTTCATGTTATATGTGAAAAAAAAAACACAGCTCCCATGTAACTACTCCTTTTGCCTGGATTTTATTCTGTATCTAGCTACCAGTATTCAACTATTTCACCATTTTGCCATTAGTATGAGCCTGTTGAAAGGAATTTAATAAAATGTTCTTGATAATAAATCACTTAAGAAAATACAAGATGTGCAATATTGCAAAATTTCTTTTAAACATATTTGCTGTTTTTAAATTCAAAAATGCTCTATTAATTAATTACAGGTACTTAATTATTATTACTTTGTGTATCAGAAATGTTTTGTAATAGCTAAAGAAATTTTATATTGTAAGTTACAAATTATAAATATTTAATATTGCAGGGATTTTGTTTCTTAAATGTAGAAGCTGATTTTCCTTAAGTAGAAATGCTTTTGCAATTTGGTATGAGTATTTAACTATAATGAGCTTACCTACTTGGGATATTTTATAACAGGTGTAATACTTCATTTTCTTTTCTTATTGATGTAGTTTACAATAACTTACATTATATTAATTTTTGTTTAAAATTTTATTGTTTGCCCTTATGTATCCATGGTATGTAGAGAGGACAAAGAAAAACTAAATATTTGGAAAGCTTTGCTGAATCTTGAACTACATTATGGAACTGATGAATCTGTAGACAATGCTTTTAAAGAAGCCTTGGTGTATAATGATCAAGGAGTAATATATAATCATATGGTAGATGCTTACATCAGCCTCGAAAAGACAGAGGTATGCATACTTTTAAATCGTTTTACATTTAAATTCAGTTAGTCTTATATATTTTTATACAAATATATATATATATATGTTTCAAAATTAGTTAATATTTAACTTAATTCATCTTAACTTCAGAGAATATTATTTCAGCCTAAGTTTATGTATCCTAACTTCAAATTTCAAACTTAGTATTCATTTAGAAAGATGTTCTTTGCATTTCAAGACAATATAACACAGATCTGTCTTTTCTTTTTCTTCCCCCTAAGAAATGAAAACAATTTGCTCTATTTGAGAATATTTTTGAAAAAGAAAGTCTATTTTGATTCCATAGAAATTAATTGTATTTCATATACCATTACTAAAAAATGGTGAAATATTTATGTTATGATATACAGGTGTATGTATGTAGGTGAATCAGAAGATAAGTTCAGTACTGTCATTATGCAGACAAATAAAATTATTGTATTAATATATATTAAATAGCATATTAATATGTGGCAAAAAAAAATATGATGTGGACACCACTTGACTTGCTTGTACAACTATTATATTATACACATTTTTTGCTGCACTTCATTTAAACTTAATGAAGACTTAAATAATTCTAACTTAATTAACTGATCCCTCAAGGCAAGTTGAAATTGACAAAAAATTGCAGGAAGTAAACATGCTGATCAAATTTTGTCATATATGGGTTAAACTTTTTATATTTTTATTTAATTTTTCATAATGAGTATAAAATTTTCCCAAATATAAGGAATCAGGAGATCACATTAAAAGTTAGATTTTGTTATTTATCCAGAAATTTTTTTTTAATTTGAAATTGCTAAAATATAATTATTTTTGTCATTTTAAACACTGTAATTGGAAGTATTTGACTACAACCAACGAATGCGAAAATAAAAGGCCTGATAAGGTGTGTGTGTGTTACGAGAAAGCTGTGGGATCTTCCAGTTTGTACAAAATAAGTAAATTAGAAATGTCGCTAATAATAGAAAGCATAATTTTAGTATTATTATTTCAAATGGAAAATTAATTACAATATAATATTTTGAAATTTCTTGTGATTTTGTAACATAATTAATAGATGTATTTATAATTTTATATTTGAAAAGTTTTAAAAGTCTTCCCTAAATAGATATAATTATGAAGTTTATTTATTTTCTTATTTTATGTTCACAAATTTATAGAGTCCATGTTATTGTTGTAAGGAAATTTAGAACTTTATTTACAAAATTTAAATGTGAGCATACAAGTTATTTGTGTTAAATTTTAATTTTTGCATATATATTTAATTTTACAATACTAAAAGCCAGTTACCATTTTTAAGGAACAGAGGTTTTTAGGTTCTGTTGTATTTAAGCATCCCACAGCCATTAGGAAGTTGTAACACTGATTTGCTTTGTGAGGATTTGTCCATTTTAATCAAAGTTGTTCTATTATTGTACTGTATTTTGTCAGTTTTCTGTTAATTTCTAAAGTATGTTTTACATTGCCTTGCAATTACAAAAATGTGGATTGTTTTATTAGTGTTAAGTAATTAATTTTAATACGAATTTCATGACTATGTAAAAAATTTTAGTTTTATTTTGACAACAAAATTTTTTTATGAAAGAGTTTCAAGACAAGAACTGTAAAATATTATATGATATGATATTCAAGTAAGGATTTTTCAGAAATGTGAACCTTTCCAGTTATTTCTTGAACAAATTAGGACACTTTTTTACATCATTTTCACAGAAAAATTAACTTGCAGACTTTCAAAATTTCAATAGAATTTTGAGCTCGCATTTAATTTTTTCAGCTTGCATTTGTTGAAAATTATGTCTACAAAATTTTGTTATTTTAAAAATTATTTAGATCAATAATTTATGTCCCTCCCCCCAAAAAAATTGTATGTTCCTTGTTTCACTAATGCTTTAATGCTTTCTTCTAAAAAGGCTTTTCTGTCACCAAGCCTTTTTATCTTTGAATGGACAGGATATGTAAGATAAAAAATATGTAAATCAACTTTAAAATTTAGCCTCTAATTCCTCATTTTTAATTTGGGTATTTTGTCTCTGTATTTTAAAAATCATAACACCTTTTCTGGAGTGTGTCATTTCTAGATCAAGCTGTGTCACATGGCTTGCATAATACTGATAACACAGCTAATTCTAAACCTAAACTCAAAATTTCAAAAACTGAGACCTTTCTCTTAATAAACAACCTAAACAAAAACCTTCGCTTCATATTGTGAACTTCCACATTGGATAATTGTGCATTTTTACTTCTACCTGTGACCAATAGGATGCTGCTTCTTGGCTCTCTTCCTATTCCAATAATATCAAAAATTAAATGTTCTGTAAATAGGTATGATTAGAGTGCCAAGTGAATTGTGGCCACAAATGTTAACTGAAATAAAGTTGAATATTTAATCTTACTCGGCTGCCAAGTTTCCTTTTCAATATGGATCTATGTTCTACAGCATCTTTTTCATTACACACAGACATACATGTACATACATATATACTTTTGGCACTACTGATTGCAGTAAAAGAGAGAGGTGTACAACTAGATGTTATAGCAGTCCCATATACAAAATTTCTGCATTCCTACAGCTAATCAGTTTTGAATTATGTGAGTTACGTATGTGCAGACATCACAAAGAAAATCCATTTTGAATCCAATTTACATTTGATTAGGCATCACACAAAAAAATAGTCAAAATGGGTTTGGGAACTGTCAAAATGGATATTTCCATTGAAATCTGAAAAACAAAATTTTTCATGATCACAATAATTCCTGTACTTTGTGCAAGGAAGTAAAAAAAGTGTTTTTGACCTGATAAATTGCTGATGCAGTCAGTAATCTTTTAGCCTCTGTATATAATTCTTAGTATTTGTAAGGCCATTAACATGAGCATTCATTAACCTAAATGCTGTTTCCAAGCAGAAAAGTGTAGTAATATTTTTATGGGCTGTGAGTGTTCAATTTTGTAAATTCATTATAGGATGTTTTTACATTTGAAAAGGACAAACTGGTAGAACAAATGCATCTGAAAATTCTTTCTCAAGCCTTCAATGATTTTTCCTCAGAAAGTTATCTTCATTGTATGAATATGTTGATTAACTTTTTGAGTGGCATAACCACTTATCCCATCATGTGATTATAAATTCCCTTACCATTTAAAATAGTTTGCTTTCATATTTTTTTTAATGATTAGTTTGTGTTACGTTAATGAGGAGTTAGTGAAAAAACATAAGTACTTAATTATACATTTAGTATATAAATGGTGTGCAAATAACTGCAATTCATGAGTGCATGCAAAAGGTTTGGCTTTTTAGATGGGTAAAAAAATAAAAAGAAGAAACCAAATCTCAATAATGCATGATGATGTAGAATATCATAAAATGGGCACCAGTAGGTGTCACAGCAGCTGACTGCTGCAAATATCAGCATTTGCATGTTCAGCATTCTGGAGAGGATCATCACTGAGGATGAAATGTGAGTCCATAAGTATAACCTCCAAAGGTTGAATGGAGTGGAAACATCTGAGATTTTCATACAAAAATTGTTTTCAAAGTGATATATTCATGGCTTCTGGCATAACCAAAACTTCTTCTTTGCCAAAATCAAAAAGTTTGTAGGCAAACATAAAATATGTGTTAAATGATCAGGGGATTACTATAATCAGAAAAAAAAAAAGTTATTTTTATATATGTACCTCTTAATTAAGATAGATTAACATGCTGAACAAGTATCTAGAATAGTCAAACAACAAAAATCAGCATTATATTTGCAAATTTTTACAGGACTAGATTTGATAGTTTTACTGAACCATCATCCTCAGCTGTCAAAAGTGCAAATGAACAAGATGTCTGTAAAAATATGCAAATATAATGCTAATTTTTGTTGTTTGGCTATTCTAGATTAATATGTACCTCCTAGTTTCTTGATATGCGACAACTTTAATGTTACTTTTTGATTTCTCTTTATATAACTAAGCATGAATTTGCATATTTCTTTTATTTTTTTAGGATTTAGTGAAACTTTCAAATGTTATATTAAAAAAATTAAAAAGTGACAAAGAAGTGTGGATAAAATTTATGACCTATTATATGAAGATTGGAAAGCAAAATGAAGCAAGAAATTTTTTGTCTAGAAGCCTCCAGAGTGTTCCCAATAAAGAACGTATGTATAATATTTCAAGTTTCTCTTTAGGAGTATGCAGGGTTCATGATATGTTTGTCTTTCTATACTGTATGCAAAATATTAACTGCAAAGGTTTTGCACTGCCAAATATAACTGGTACATAAACAGAAAAGTACATCTGTGGATATTACAAAGGAACAGAACCAATATCACATGGCCTAATAATGGATCATGGGTTTGGATGTGTGTTATGACATTAATGGGTGGTGGTAATTTTTGTTACAAATGTTAACTTTGTTTTGTTGTATATGGCAGATGATAGAATGGTACAATACCTAACATCACATCATGTGTGGGTAGTCTTCAAGACAGTAAAAATAACTGTGCAAAGGACTGGTGACGAATGTTTTCCAAAATCTTCTCCAGGAAAAAAGTAGCTTTCTGTTTCTGTAAGCAAGAGGTGTCAATGCTTGCTGTTAGCATGATGTCATGGCAACACTACTTGAGACTTCCATAGATCACATGATGTCACATATTACACAGGCCATTATTAGCCAAATGGTTACACAAAGACAAATTATTTGTATCAAATCTCTGTGTCCATGTTAATATTTACTTTTCAGAAACATCATTTACAGATGTGCAGAAGAATGTAACATGATAGCATATGGTAAAGTACTGTTTACTGATGAAAACAATTTTATATGCACAGTGTTTTTATATGTCAGACAATCTGGTGAAAGGCTGCAACATGGTATTGTGTTATAAATCAGTCATTCATGTGATGTAATCTGTATTTATATCTGGAATGGAATTGTGCTTGATGGACTTACTGTACCTCTGGATTCTGGGAGCAGGTTATTTTCACCACCTTAATCTGCTTGTTGTGAACTTTTCTTTCTTCTATGTGATAGCATTGGATTGGCTAAAGTGACTCTCTTCTTGTTATTTGTGTTGCAATTATCTTTTAGTGACCCAAGTCATAATTGAATTATTGTAAGAATTTGATCTGTGTATATTTTGAAAAGGTGGAGTAACTGAAATTTGTCCTTTGCAGCACGACCTAATCATTATGTCATTCACTTATTTATATATACATATAATTTGTTTAAGCTTTTATGGTATGTTTATTTTTGATTTTAAGATCAGTCCAGTCAATTAATGAATGTAGAACATCATAATCTCAGGTTTACTTTTGAACTGGGTACGAACTTCATCCTATCCAACAAAGCCTTATCTTCTCCTTCATCTTTACATAATTTAGTTACTTTATTTATGGTTAAAGAAATTAACACAATACTTCGAATCTAAGTTGCATTTTTTATTCAGATTTTTTAAAAATGAAATTAGTATGTGGCTTAATTTCAAAGCAAGTGTTTTAATATCTTATTTCTCTCAATTATCTGGTCTTTACTTTATGCTATATGCATGCTCACAGTATTGCAGTCATTGGAAAATGATCATGATATTATGTGAACATTGTATCATGATCATTTCCAATTTTAAAATCTTTCTAAGTTTAAATACAAAAGCAATTTATTTTTTCCAATTTAAAAATCCTACTGTGGCTTAAATTTTAAGTAATACTATATATTTCATTTTGATCCCATTCCCAGAATTGCCAACTCTCATGATTTAGACAGGAGAATCCTGATTTCCAACTGTGCTCCTACCAACCTGATTTGCAGATTTAGACAGGAGAATCCTGATTTCCAAATGTGCTCCTACCAACCTGATTTGCAACCTATTTCTCCCAACTTTCTCATATTTTTTTTTAATTTCTCAAGATTTTTATGTAGCTTGGCTTTGTTATTGGCACCCAAAAAGTGATTTGGGACATAAAAGAAAACCTAGATTATGTATAAAAGTCGCTTTTTGAGTGAGAACACATGTGTCCAGAAGTTCTCTAAAGAACATCGAGCAAGCACTACTGCGTGTCATCTGGCATATATTAGCCAATGTCTACAAAGTAAGATCGAGGTTGTTATTTGGTTCTTCTCGCTACTGAGCGCTGTGTGAGTGTCATGTGCTTTCGAGAAATAGTTTATGAAATTATGATCTTTTGTCTTAGTTATGTCCATGAAAAAGATAAAATGCTCATTACTTTTCAAAAATCGTTCACATATAACTCTCTCTATTATTCAAATGTAATAGATTTACAATACGTACCATTGGTCAATGCGATTTTTCGATTTTGCATGAATGAAAGGACCAATGTTCTGAAATATGTGCATATGTAAAAGCACAAGGACAGTGAATTGTAATTTAAAAAAAAAAAAAAAAATTGTGGAAAAAAGGAAAAAAGTTAGTAAAGCAAAATGCTTGTTCTGTGCCTTTCAACTGGAACACAACCAGCCACTTAATGCATTGGATCATGCTGTAACTTAATATGAAAAAAAATGTTTCCCGAAGGTGAAGTCACTAAGAAATACTCAAGTGCAAGGAGAAAAACGGCTGCAATTGTTAAAGAAATGAATATGAAAAATAAAGATTTATTATTGATTGCACTCAAACAGTTCCATTCTGCCTCCCTATGGAGGAAGCAATAATACTGATGCAAAGCTGTATCCAGTTGTTGTTTCCTTTTTTTAATCCAGAGTCTTCAGAAACTGAGTGTAGTTTACCTTTTATCTGGACTTTAGAAGAAGATTCAATGGGCTTTAATGTAGCACATCTAATTATTAAAACTTCAAAAGAAAATGCAATTCCTCTGGATAATTGCTGAGTTCTTGTAAAATAAAATAAAATATAAAATTTGCATCTCAATAATTATATAATAGCTTTTTGGAGTCCCAACTGTAACTTACATCGCCTTTTTACAAATCTATAAAAGAAATTCCTCTTCTAATTGTGGTTGGGTTAGAGGAGAAAATATTAACCTATATGCTATGAATTCTTATAATTATCATCCAATATATAAGATGAAATAATTCAAAATTGAAAGCAATATACTTAGTTCAAGAACAGAAATAAAGTAAATGGATTTTCATTTCCAAATTCAATGTAGAAATGTTGGATTATGATTACGTAGTGAAAAACATGAAGAGTAACAAAGCCAGTCGTACAATTCATTTCTCTGTTTCAGTTTAAAAATAAAATACATTATTTAGTAATGCAAATAGAAGTGAATATAAATACCAAAATGTTTCCCTGTATATTTAATCTTTTTAAAAATCTATTATATCTTCACATGCATAAAATATTTTTTAAATTAACAGTTTTGCAGTGATAATAACTTTAACTATTTTTGTATTCATTATTTATTTTCATGAAAATAATATTACAAAATTTTTATTACTAAGATAAATATTACTTAGAATTGTGTGAGTTATATAATTGCTTTGCGTAAAATATTTTCTTTTAAGGTATTTTGTAAAACTTTTTTTATGTATGTTTTTTATTTATTTTTTTCCTAGATTCTGATATTTTAGGAAAATTTGCACATTTAGAATATAAGCATGGTAATTTAGAAAGGAGTCTTAGCATGTTTGAAGACATTTTAATCAAATATCCAAAAAGAAAAGACTTGAGAATGATATATGTTCAAGTGCTCAAGCAGCAGGGCCAACATGAACGAGCAGAAGTGCTTACCAAATATGTATAATAATTTTCAGTAAAGTATATGTTTTTAATTGTTATGTGTTTCTTGTAAATATATTTATATGTCAGAATATTAAAATAATACGAGTCAAATATACTCTACTTAAATTCAAGTTAATGTGAAACAAACTTGAAGGTATAAGAACAGTTTAATAATAAAGTTTGATATTCTTAAAAATGAAGAATATTTTTATATAAAAATTGGATGCATATTATGTTATCATGGCTGTTCTTTATTCCATTCCATGATATTTGTATAGCATGCATGTAAAGATTTGTATTGGAGTTCATACCTTTGCCATGTGCAAAACTCTGCTCTTTTATCATTTTTTTTTCTAGCAGACATCTGTATTGCAAAATGAATAAAATAATGGAAAAAAAAACATGACTGATAATACTGGGCATAAATGTTACCTTAAGTTCTCTCTCTCAGATATTTTTGCAGGCCACTCACCACAAAGACAGAAGGGAATGGAATGAAATGCCTTCAAAATTTACACCATTCTTAAGTGATGGTGCTGGGTATGTTAACATAATGAAAGAGCATTCAAATTGTAGAAAAATTTATTCTTCCTTGCTGCACCAAATAATGGAGAAATTGAGTCACAGAGATTAAAATTTAGAATTAAACCAAGATGCACCAATATCTGTAACCTTCTTCACAACTACAGAACTTAAACAGCTAATTTAGTTTTTGTTCTAATGAAATTCGTGAGAAAGCAATATAAAACATTCAGAAAAATTAGCATATACATCTTAGTAATATTGAGATTAATTGATGGCAGCAATGAAATAACATAAAAGTCATGAAAACAGCATAATTTTATATTAAAGTAAACTATCTATTTCCAAAGGTCGTCAGTGTCTTCATATTTTATAAGCCACCTGCATTTGGAGAGTATTAGTATCTTAAGAGTTCCCAAGAGTAATAGCATTATTTATATAAAAGAGAATCAACTACATTTGGAAATCATCAGTATTTTAAAGAGTTATTTGATTTAGCAATAGCATTTATTACTGATAGGAGCCATGGGCATCCAAAGGACATTATTTCTTAGAGTCAGATTGGCTGTATCATGTTTTTTTACTCCAACTTAACAGTAAAGTTGTTTATACATTTCAATATAGATTGAGAATTCTTTTTTTTTTTTTTTTTTAGAGAATTTTATATAGAATTTTTTATGCTCCAAGCCTCAGTATTTATTCAAATCTTTATGCTTAAATGGAATAAATATGGTGGATTCTGAGGCTTAAGCCATACTTAAATAAGCATAAATTAATATCCAAATTGATGCATTGATGGTGATTGCTTTCTGGTGATGTTTTAACAACTACTTGATTATTTATGCCATCAAAGTTATTGCATATTTTAAACAATTATTTTACTTTAAAATTATATAAAAATATATCTTTTAATAGTTGCAATCATGATGATTATCTCATACAATATTTCAAATGTTTTTATGGCTAGCAGTGAATAATAAAAATATGATTAGAATTTCTGTATATTCTAGTTATTTTAAAAAAGAAAGGTATAATAAAGTGAAGTGTTTGAATGTGTACAGAAAAACATAATAGAATCCTTGGTATAGCCTGCTTATATTTTGATGTACCCATCAGAATTTTACAATTTATCTGAATCTTTAATGCAAGTATAAGTGGTATATTTCTTGATGTTTTGTTTTAAACTCTCTTCATTATAATATGAAAGTTTATTTCTTGTTGATATTTTGACTTTGTTACCTTATAATAAACCCAGTGATGAGATTAAAAAAATTTAAGAACCATTTCACTGCCTGCATAAATAGAAAAATTAGTTACTATGCAGTGCAAAATTTTCAAAACAAATGTTGCATTTTCAATTTTAATAACTTGCTTGCCAAATTAAAAATATTTTAGGTATTAGGTTCCGCTGAACTAGTATGAACTGGCTGAATTGAACACAGTATATTATGAAGACTTTTTTTTTTTTTTTTTGGTAAAAACAAGAAAGAGAAGTTTACAGCCTTTGCTGAAGAGTAAACTGAAAAGGCGCGGTTGAACTTGAAGTAAATAATTTCAAATAATGTACTACCAGTAGTAAAGCATGTAAAACTTTTAATGAAATGAAAGCAGAATCGACTAATCACCTGTTTTATTAACTCCCAATTTTCACTTTTGTTTTTGTATTCCAGTCACTTCTTGGAATCATGCAAAAAGGGGTTATATAACTTTCTTTTAAAAGGGAATGATACCTCACAATGTTATTAAGTTCCAGAAAGTTGAGAAAAGGTATAGCTATAAAAGGAAAAGAATGTGATAATATCGTTTTTGCCATTAAGAAATTGCATTTTCATTTAGATGGGCAACAATTTACTTTCCAAAAAGATCATAATCCTCTCACCTAGTTACATACAAATCCAAAAAAAAAAAAAAAAAAAAAAAACTTTATTTAATACACTGAACCTTAGTACTGTAGCCTTTTAATTTAAAAATTTTTCATCATTAAGGGAATCTCAATAAAAATGTCAATGCTTAAGTTAAAAAACACTTTTTTTGGGAGGAGGGGGCTATGTATTGTAAGTTCACTACTAAAATATTATGCTTTATAAATTTCTTATATATATATGTAAGAATTATTATTATCTAAATTAAATGCTCAGGAAGTGTTTCACAATTTGATTTTCAGTTTAATCTTATTTAATTACTAATAATATTGCTAGTAAAGTAACTAATTAGTAATAATACTGTTAATAGTAATAATTACTGCTATAAATTTTGAAGCACCAACATTTTAAAATTGCTTATTTTTTATGTTTTATTCTTTGAGCTGCCTTTATAATTATTCTCAAGTAATCTTAGAATGTATGTTGTTTAAACTACCGTGCTATGCATATCTTCAGTTTTATTTGTTTTCTTCAATTTTCATTTTGTATGTAGTGATTCTGCATAAAGAATTAAAATAATTTTAAATTACAATTAACTTTCCTTCAAAAGCTCGAAAGAAGGGCAAATTATTATAACATTTCTAAAGTCAACCACAATCTACTTCCTGTTTGAAAGGAACTCTCCTTATGAAATAAAAAGGGATGAATGACATTTAGACAATGGAATAGTTTCAAGAAATAGGGATAATTATAAAAAATGAGTTACTTTGGTAGTTGATTTGAATTTTATCTTAAAGAAGGATGCAGATTTCTTCAAAACCATAATAGTTTTAATTTATTTACAAACAGCAGTATGGTTATTTTTACTTTTTGAAAAAATACACATGCACACGCACACATATATATATTTTCCAATATATTTAATGTTGAAAAAATGTAGAAAAGTCTTGTAAATTAAAACTAGAATAAGTATTAATAAAATTAGGTAAATGATTTTAGCATTTTAAAAATAATGAGTAGAGGCAAGGAATTCATACATGTTATTTTTATTAAAAAATCCTTCACATACAAAAATATGAAGATAATATATTTCTCAAAATGCAAGAAAAACCAATGTATAATAAATGGCTTTACTAAAACTGAAGCAGTAATAAAAATCCAGTGAATGACCCTATACATTTTGTTATTTCACACTACAAATGTAAAGTAAGTTATTCTGTCATATATTAAAATAATATTAGTTTCAAACAGTCACAAAAAGTCCATGAAATAAATTCCAAACCTATTTCAATATTAAAAGAATTATATATATATATATAT
>KK120735.1:286841-299950 GCA_000611955.2 Stegodyphus mimosarum | reverse complement strand
TTATAAAACTGATTTAAAATGGATTCTGAAGAGATTTTTTTTAGTGTCTGTGTGTACGTACGTACATATGTATGCATGTATCTCGCATAACTCAAAAACGACTAGCCTCAGAACGCTGAAATTTTGTATTCAGGGCTGCTTTAACACCCTGCGTTACGTGCGCCTTGCATTTTGGTTGCAATCGGATGCATCAAAAGTATATAAATATATGTGTATATATATATATATATTCACTCTGTTACTCGGCTCAGTGAACTCAGTTTCTTTATTCTTATATGTCTGTAAATTGTGCATTTTTTGCTTTAAAAATGACTGATTTATGTTGTTCTTATCTTTCAGTTAAGATTTTATGCCTTTAGTTAACCTGCATGCAATAATTGTGGAATTATCAACGATTTAAAAGCTTTTTAAGTGCGGCTAAGCCAAATTGTTGGTTATGATAGTGCCTATATTTGTTTACATTTGAAGCTTAGCAGAATAGTGCATTTGTTGCCAATCTAGAGAAACAAAGCTTCGCAACAACAAAGAAATGTCTTCTTTTATTATTGTGAATTAAATTATGCTTGATTCATTCTGGAATTATCATTTAAGTTATTAGCTTGTTTTTGCATACAAATTGTAATTTTAATTGTAAAAATTGTTTTTTTTTTTTTAAATTGTTTTAACTGTACTTGGTGTTTTATGTTTTTCTATATCTTTCAATTTTTAATGAAAATATTTTCAATTTTTATGTATTTTTGCCTTACCGCAAAGTGAGAACTGAATTAATTAGTAGGGCATGCACATTAGGTAAGCAGTGCTGAATCATCTGTGTTTAGCGATGAAATGAAATGGTAAATAAATATAGTATGTTAAAAATAAAATGATCATGTGATCAGATGACCATGGTTTGCTGTCGCCTGAATTCTTTCCCGGCAGACCTTGCGATAAATATTTATGTAAACATACCTTTAGAATTCTATGTAATGGATATTTTTGCTCACTAGGCTAGCTTTTTATTTCCTTTTTCTCGGATTAATTACGCTTGGATTTTTCAATCTAATATGTTTTTGTAAGTGATGTGAATAAAAATAAGAAAAAACTGAACAACATGTTCTTCATTCAAGAATCACGTTTAATTTTCTAGTGATATTATTTTTTTCATAGTGAACTTTTAAAAGTGCATTTATTCTGTTGTGATTTATGTACTATCGACGAAGTAGATTTAATTCAAAATTTGTTAACTGTTAATTCAATATGTTTAAATGAAATGCAGGAAAATTGCATATAATTTAATATTCCATACAAGGAAGTCATGGTGTACACATCAGATTTTTAAAAAAAAAATGTAAATGCCAAAACCTGAATATTTGCATCTTTTGAAACACGTTTGCAGCTGGAAATACATACAATGATTATGGAAGCAATTCTGCAAGCAATGATTATGGAAATTATTATGTTCATATGTGTGTGTGTGAGCTTTATTTTGCAAGCAACAGTTATGGAAATGTTATGTTCATACAGTGTGTGATATGTGCATATCAGCTTTACATGCACATATACATAAGCATTTGAACGAGATGGCTACAGACTTTATTTTTTAAATAACTATTTTACTCAAGTTCTCTCAAAGTAACAGAATTTTATGAGTAGCGTCTAGCCCTAGCATGGTTTATGCTTCACGCATGCGCAATGACAAGCTTCATTGGCGCTATTGGATGGTGTCCGTTATACAGAATTCGCGATGTATCATGAGATTGGCAACTAAAGCCAGGTTCTTATTTCACTAAATTTTATCATGTTGCAGAAGTTAAGCCTGAATAAGAAGCTTGAAGCGTTGAAAAAAATAAGCTGTTACTGATTTTGTATGTTTAGAGTGATTAGTATGAAAAGTAATTTTGTATGTTTGGAATGTTCGAAGACCTATTTTCAATTACCTTTTGGATTACCACTAAGGTAAGATAATGTAATCAAGAATACGAAAAGATAGGACCAAAGTATGTGATTTTGCTGAATGCCTGTTAAAAGATGAACTTTTATGATAACTGTAAATATGAAATAAAAAACATATTTCTAATATGAGGTTAAATTACTTGATCATGTTAAGCTCTAAAGAATTATTTGCCTAGGATGAGACATGCCTTTGTGAAAAGCATGAATTTGAAAAGAAATTTTATGATAATAGTAAATATAAGAAAATCAAACAAAAATACATTTGGAAATAAATGTAAAATACGATTAAGTTAATTGATTATTGCACATAACAAAAACCTACAGTATTAATTTAAGCACTTCATAAACAATATAATAACTTCATAAATAACTGCTAGCATAATTGGGCACAAAGTGAACAAATTTCACACATTCCGCAGCACTTCACTGAAGTCTGAATTTATTGCGAAGCCAAACATACATAGATGTTCTTTGGCCAAGCGACAAAGGTTGCCATGCTAAAAATATGTTGCGCATGCATGAAGCATAACTTATGCTATGGCTAGGTGCTACTAATTTTATGAAAACAGTTTGAAACTGTACTTGGCAGTTTTTGTGAAAGTAACTTTTACTGTAGCAAAAATTTTCACATGCTTGTGTTTTATTAACTTAAATACAAATGTTTCCATACTAACATGCAGAATTTGTGGATCTACTCCAAAAATTTTAATATCTTAGATAAATTTTCAGTACCTCTTAGTAACTTAACCTCAAGATTTTTTAACTAAATTTAGGGTGCAACAACAAAGAAAAAGAAAATTCCTAGTCTAATGAAAAAGAGAAATTAATCATATCTTTTCAAATAATTATAAAAGTATTGATATTTTTTCATCTACATCAGAATGAATATGAAAAAAAAAATTCATATTTACAGAACCTTTCAATGATAAAATTAGTAAAAAAGGGGGGGTTATGGAAGTAAATACGCTAACCAAATCTTCATAAGAATTTACATAACGTAACAGATAAAATGTTTCACCTTTGAGAAATATTCAAAATGAAATAAAACATGACAAACAACTTTGGAATAAGAATTTAAATTCTGAAATTTTATATAACTCTAATGGCCAAACATATAACAATGCAATTTAACTCAATGAGTTGTATGACTTCCACTGCTGGATAATACATTCAATGCATAGCACAACATTTCAGTCTATAATCAAGTTGTATCCAGAGGAATTGCTGACCTTTGGTATTGATAATTCATTTTAATTTCAAGAGTGATAAACAAAGGCATTTCACTTGAGAACAAACAATGTCTTACAAGTTTTGAAGGGAACAGATATCTGGGAATCATCATACTAGCTAAGGAAATGTATCTGGACATAGGACTGCATCTAGACATTTTGCATGGATGATCTGATTATTATTGTTTATTATGTTAAAACCACAAAACTGTTAAAAATGTTAGCAAGATAAATTTGGCACTACACTATTGGAGATGGTCTTTGGGCAATTTATTCACTATTGGAGAAGTAAAAAGATTTATTGTTATGGTATTACTCCATATTTATGTGAGATAACTGATATGACAATTGCAATTTTCCACAATAAAAGCTATATCATTATATCTGCAATAAATGCAGTTTTCTCCTAAAGAGAAAGTCAAGGCATTTTTCTTGCTTAAGATACCTGAACTGCTAACCTATTACAGTTAGTGTATGAGTTATGGTCCAGAATGTTATTTCAGCATCTAAATCTTCTTCTATATGTCATAGGAGTCTTATCTAAATTTTTTTACCAGTATCTATCAATTCTGGTCTTGTTCTTCCCAATACTCTCTCTAAATGTTGTTTCTTTGCAGTTCTTCCTCCCAGGCAGTAAAACTTAGTTCAACAGGTTTTAATTAACACATTTAACTCTCATAGCACTTTTCCTTCGAAATTTAAAACTTGTTTCGCTTTTTAAATTCAACATCAAATGCAAAGGTATTTCATATACCTATGAGTTTCGCAAATCAATCCTGAAGACCCATTTTTCCTTCACTATGCAGCTCAACATCTAAATCTTTAGCTTGTCAGCATTGTTTGCTCTAACAGTGAATCAAAAATGTACTAAAAGTTATCTTCACTTCCATCCATACTTAAGTTCATTTGGTAAAATTTAAAGAATAATCAAGTCTTCACGTATTGAAAAAAATGAATTCCATCTATGTAAGATACTAAATTAACTCCAGCAGCAGCAGTTACTCCTTTTATCAAACAATAGTTTCTAGAAAAAAAAGAGAATTTACTATCTAGGAGGAACACTATCTTCTCATTTCTATGATTATAACAAGGCAGAGAATGACTCAGAGCACTCCCTCTGTTCCAGCCTCACTAACAGCATAGAAATAATTCTTAGTTGCCATGGTTTCTTCCTATATGCCACACATGGCCAAACTGCGGCTCGCGAGCTAATTGTGATCCTATGCCTTTTGAACAAATACAGTTTAACTTTTTAATACAATTGGAATTTGAAATAGAAATCATGCAGTGCCACTTATTTTAATTTATTGTCCAAAAAATATACCATCCACAACCAATTTATTTCTCATATTATGTATGTAAAAATCTGCTGGCTTATCGTCATAGCAACAAATATGTAAAATTACAAATAATTCCATTTCTGGTAATTACTATTCGGATTATGTTACTTTTTGAACAGGTAATGATCATCGGAATACATACGTTATATCGGAATACAGATGTTCTAATAGCACTAGCATTACATAAAAAACTATCTTTGGTGTCAATAATATAGCAGCAAATGGCTGACCTGAAAACTTCAAAACTAGTGTAGAATTTCTTAATTACATACTAATTATGATAGCCAAAACAGAAGGCACATTATTATTTATAGGATCTGGCATATTATGACAGCCAAAGCAACAGACAGATACTTTTACTTTCATGAATTCCTTCACAAAAGTGATCCATAACATCACAAAAGTTTCCAAGGATAGTTCAAAAATACAATTTGGCTTGGATAGTGTATTTTGTGGCCATCCATAGAAATATAATAATTAAAAAGGGGTTAAGTAGTCTTTGTGGTTGGCCAATAAAAAAGAACTTTGCAAAAGGTAATATGCATGCAGACTCAAAACAAAGCATCACAGCCATTATCCAAATTGCTAACATAAACAGTTACATTGTACGATTTTATCTCCACAATGACAGATCTCCCATTTTAAAAACCAATAGAATCTTTAAAGTTGTCATTACACTAATATAGAAAATTCCATTACAACAAACAGCACTTAAATAATATTTAGATTTGGAAATAATAAGGATTAAACAACACTCAAGAATTAAGGATTGGTCAACATTAGATTTGTTTCACAACTCTCATAATAACATATTAACTTGAAACAAATACCTCTTCAGAGATCTTAAAAAAAGAATGACATTAAAAAACATTTATGTATTTTTAGTCTTTCGGCATAATACCTTTGTTTTAAAAACAGTAGAGGAAATACATTCATACATTATAGATGTAATACATAAACTTACTTGTGATAAACAAACATAAAAGTTCAATGAATTACTATTATTTGAACTCAGTACATATATATATTAAAGCTATGCCACTTACTGTCTTATGTATCTAATTATAATTTTCACAAGCAATTATATATATATATACCCAAGAATACCATAGTATTTTAAGTACTCACTGCTTCAATGAGAAGTTTTATTCCCAAGCCTTAACTGTATATACGGTTTAAGCACAATTTGCATTTTTAATTTAAAAAATAATACTTGATAATAAATGACAAAAAAAAACTTAAGCAATAATTTCAAATAATTAATACTTTGCATTAGATTTTTTTTTATAACTAACATGTTACAGTAAAACCACCCAAACATATCCCAGAGTTCCAAATGATTCTGTCTCCTGTAATGGTGGTTGTCATCAATCATATGATTATCAGTTATGTTCAGTTATTCTCAGAAATATTGTCTATTTGCAAACCACAACCAGAATTGTCCCCACAAAAGATTTCACTTAATCTGATGTTGAAATATATGTTGTGTTGCTGTGATTATTCAGCCAAGTTCAGTTATTAATGTTTCAGATTTGAAATACACAAGATTGTTCTGTTTAAAGAAAAATTCTTGTTCCATTTATTTAATCTCAATTTTATACTTGGACAAATGTTTAATTTTTCAGGTATTACATAGCTTTCTAAGTATATTTTATTAAAAAATTTGTTGCCAGACAATTAGTTTTCATCAACATATTTTCTTTTAGAAATTAAACTTTCCACTAGGGTATATTTTTATAGCAAAGACAATCACTGGTATATATCACGAAGTGCGACGTCACCAGTTTCATCCACTAGTACATTTTTATAGTATTTTTCAGAAATGGATCCACTTACAATTCTTACAATTGTTTACATAATTTAATTTCCTCTTTCATTTTCCAAGTTTAAAATACAGCTGAAGTACAAATCCAAAAATTCTTTCACAAATTAATCGTTTTGAGGCATCATGAGTTTTATAAAAATGTACCTTAAAAAGCACAAGTCTTTGATTACTGAATATATTTCTGATCCCATAAAAACATTTGCATATCTGTGCAGAGTAGACACTAACAAAATTTTTATCAACTTTACAAAATTCAGAAATATTTGCATGATGTAGGACACTGCATTGATATGCAGCATTATCTCCCTTCCCTGTCATCTAAAACTGCAAATTTTGTAATTCAGCCTACACATGTTTTGTACCCTGCATAATGCTGGATGGATCTTTGTATGCTATTTTTAAACTTAAAAAAAAAAAAAAAAAACATTAGGGACGAAAAAATCCTTACTTATGAGTTGGCGAACATTGTGATCTTCATCTGCAATTTTAGATATCAATGAAATCAATGTAGCTTCTTTCTCTTTATCCAAAATAGAATACCCATGCTTCTCCAAAATTTCATTAACTTCTTTGACCACTTGTAGTCCAACAGTTTCCATCTTAATTTTAAGCTCCTCAGAACTATTTAATAAATTATTTATTAGATATCAAATAATGGAAAACAAAATACCTCAAGTCTATGCAGTAGACTTTTGATTAACTGGCTTATATGAGCCCTTAGGTTGGATAAATGGTTGCTTAATCCAAGAAAGCATACAAAATTAGCATTAAGTAATTAAAATGTAAATTAAATTAAAATAGCATGCATCTGCATAAATACGTATATAATTTTTTATTATTCATTTTTTATTTTATTTTTAAATTAGTATATATAAAAAAATTTCAATATTTTAATTCACAATTAAAATTATCAATTTATTAGAACTCTAAATTATAAAAACCTGCATTGAGGAGCATCAGCCAGTATAATTTGAATGTGTCGTTTCAAATTTTCTTTGAAGTCAGCAATACCCTGAATTGCAGGTCCCACATTGGAATAAGTTAAAAGTATCACAGTAGCAGTTAATACCATCACAGTCAAATTGTCTCGCAAAGTTATGAAGCGTTCATGATCTAAGTGAAGAGTCTAAAAACAAATGTAATGGGAAAAAAAAATTAGGCATGTTCACTTGGAACTCAGAAAAGATGTACATAACATAAATATTTTTTAGTTCTATTATGGATACATTCAGGAAATCTAATATTTAAAGAGATATACATGCATTAATAATTTTAGTAAATTAAAATATGTTTTTAATGATATAAATGATAACAATAGGATATTAAATTGAGTATTTGCTATTAAAAAAAACTGATAAAATCCTCTATCCCTACACCTTTCTATTCCTGAACTTAATACTTACATTAACTTATTCGAATACGGCAAAGTTATAAGGGTTATCTCTCTAAGATGTGGGATCTTTCGTGGAGGACTTTCTAAGAAAAAATGACTTTTCATGAACTTAAAAATGGAAAATTCTTTAACAGCTCAAAGGCAAAAGCATGTTGTTTTAATAGTTACCCAGAAATTAGAAATAGTTAACCATCTTGAAAAATACAAAAAAATTAATAAGAGATTTCAACATTAAATCATCCATAATTTCTGATATTGAATGTCAAAAAGAAAAATTAATAAAATTTGTCTCTACAACTTCCGATGAAAAAAAAATTTTTTTTGCAGCAGCTTCAAAATGCAACTTAAGATATTGTGATTACACTAAATACTTTATGATACTATACACTAAGTACTTTATGAGTGCTTTATACTGAAAACAGAAGAAGGAATTCTTATTTCTAGTTTAATGCTTAGGTAAGACATTTTCCCAAAAAGATAAAATCTGAAAATCACTGCAAATTTTCAGATGGATGGCTTGGTCATTTAAAAAAAATCATACAATTCCCAAGTATGATATATCCAGTGAAAAAAACCTTTCTGCTGATAGAGAAGGTGCTGATAAACATGTTCCTTTTTTTTTTTTTTTTTTTTTTTGAAGACTTCATTAAACAAAATGCACAGTTGGAAATATATTTGTGACAGGTCTTTAAATACCTACTAACTTCAACTTTAATAAGTGCTAATGAATTATATGTTCTGGGTTTCAAATAAATAAATAAAAGTTTAAAAAAAAATATGAAAGGTTTCAGATTTTAATGTCATCCAAAAGCATTTGTTAAGGTTTTTTACACTCTTGCTGAGCTCGTAGTCTACCAGCCTGCTGTTGCACTCACTCCTGCTAACCTCTAGCTTTATTATTAATCACTGTTTTCTTCACATCTATGCCATATACAGTTCAACAGTAAAACCACAAAAATTTTAAAAGCAGCATACCAGCACATGTTTACAATTCCCAATGCAGTGTTAAGTGATTGCTTGTGTTTTTTCTACATTTTGTTTGGCTTACCACATCAACATTCTGTTTTCTTAGTAAGATGGCTTACAAAACTAATGGATTAACTTTTTTTATTTAATATCACGTTCTTTGGATTTAAGGCACATGAAATTCAATTCAACAGCAAAATCACAAAACATTTAAAGAGAGCATGAATCTAGAATTTCCAATAGACGCTGAAGATAAAAATGTTTTATTCCATCCAATGTTGTTACTGCTCACTTTCAAATTGTTGAGTTTGTTAATCAAAAATACATTTAGGCTTTACAAAATATGAAACAGATAATATAACAAATTCAAAAGAGAAAATTCGGACTTCTAGATGCACATGCTTGGTGAAGGTTCAACGTTACTCAAAATTTGATGGTCCTAGGTGCCATTGTTTTTTCACACTGCGAAAAAAATATGTACATGCAGATTCTTTTTCATTAACTTCTTTAAAAATAATACAGGACAAAAATATGTGGCGACAATAATTTGAAAAGTGATTTCCCATTTATACTGAAGAGATGCAAAATCCAATTTCAAGACTAACAGCTCCACTTGGGCTAACAACAGACTAACAATTCTGTACATGAACACATAGACTAACAATTCTGACTCATGCCAAAGCAACTGAATCACATAGAATAAAGTTATTAGTGACTAGAAAATCCAAATACCGTCCTGCAGTTTATGAAAACCAAAAAAAAATGCCCGGATGGGTAAGTTAATTTCTTTATTGGTTCAAAAGCAATTTTGTACCATATGTTGCATGTGATTTGAAAACTGAAAGAACACTCAAAGGCAACCAAATTATTTCATTGAATAAAAACTGCTGAGTGCCTCTAAGGTGTAAGGGAAATGTTTGGGGAAATCACAGGTTTTTTTTTTTTTTTTTTTTTTTTTTTTTAGGGTTTTTTTTTTTTTTTTTTTGCAGGGTTGGTGGTGGGCAACAGAAGATGGACTGCAAATGCAAAAAATGACAAAAACAATTCCAGAATCTGGGATTTTGAGCACTCTGATCATCACTTAAAAGTTCTGAATTTGAATCACACCACTATTCACCAGATTCTGACAAATATCGAGCATGAAGAAAATTTGTGTGCGCAGACAGTTCTGAAAAACCTTTTGGAGGAAAAAAAGAACAACAGGAGGGACAAGTTCTTTGATTTTTTGGAGTGGAATGAAAATGATCCTTATTTTCTGAAACAAGTCATTACTGGTAACAAGTCTTGGATGTTCGAGTGTGACCCAAAAACAAAGCACTAAAGGCAGAAATGGCACACTTCAAATTTATCAAAAGCAAAAAGAGTTGTTGATTTGCTTTTTTGATGGCCAAGAAGTTGTCCACAAAGAGTTTGTACCTCTAGAGAAAGGGTGAACTAACACTTTTATTGAGAAATTCTTGAAAGCCTTCAAAAAAGGGTTATGATGCGAGACCAAGAATCAAGACCAACAGGGTCCTGCATTATGACAATCAATGTGGCCTGTAACACTGCATTTTCAATTAATGAGTTTTTGGCAAGTAAAAACACCCCTGTCACTCCTCAGCCCCCTTATACCCCATACTTGAGTCTATATGAGATTTTTTTTATTCCAATGACTGAAAACCCAACTCTTATATCTCCAATTTGAGTCACTATGACTTTTTTTTAAACCCACAACTGAAAATCCACCTCAAAGAACATCATTTTGGGAACTAGAAAATATTAAAACAACCATAACCAACTAGCAGGCAAGCAATTCCAGTATCTGAGTTCCAGCACTGTTATGACGAGCGGAAAAATCATCTTCAACGCTGTGTGGCTTCTTTCCAAAGTGATAATTTGAAGCAGGCAATGTGAGATTGTAATTTTAATTGAATAAAAAATATATAAAAAAAATCAGTCTCATTACTTTATTTACACAACATATAATTGTGTAAATAAAGTAATGAGAGGTATTTAAAAAAGGATTAGCTTCTAACTCAGCAATTAAATATTTAAATGGCATAAATGTTGCAGACATTCCATAAGAAACATCTAATTTTAAAAACTAAACAATTTCAATAATTCCAATTGCTAAACCAAAATCTCTTATTTGTAATTTAGTTTAATGCATCTGAATTTGAAAACAGTGTTAAAAATATTTTGGACAATGAGAATTATTACTGTTAGAGAGAAAGAAGTTTCTACAATGATAATTATAATAATGATGATGACAATAATAATAAAATTGCTTAAAATGCTTTCAAATTTCACTAGTTTGATGATAGAATATAAATTAAATAATCAAGTAGGTTTTGAAAAATCATAGCAAGTTTTATTTTGTTGAAAAAAAAAGTTTCAAAAAAGCTTGAATAAATACATAAGGATTTTTATGTTAAATAATCAATTATTATGATTTAAACCTTTAATGTAAGCTTCTTCACTAGCATGTAAATTAGTTGTTAGAGTATTTAAGTCAAGGGTTTTGAATGGTTTGTGTTATAGCTTTCAGCACACTTACAGTTTATATCCTATCACCAGTCCTACCAGAGATTATTTCAGCATTATCCATTTTAATAGCTGATGCTAAAAACATGCCACTTTAAATAAAATATTTCAGCCAGCTGAAGTAAATCATTTTGTGTACTCTCCAGCTACGTTACCTAAAATTAAATTAAATAAAAAAAAGAACAAAAATCTTAAAACTTTCAGATTTTACTTACGCCCAAAGTGGCTTTTTCTTTTCTTTTTCTTTTTTTTTTTTTTAAGTTTCGTGTGTTACCTTTATTTATTAAATATCATGTTCTTCAACACTTAAACTATAAAATTCAGTTCAACAGCAATATCACAAAATAATTTTTAAATGAGCATATCTTTAGAATCTTCGATACACAGTCCTGCACACTGGAGATAAAAATGTTTTTTTTAATCCAAAGGGTCTTTATCCCTGAAGGACTATTGCTTTTGTTTTGCGATTTTGCGTTGACTCACTAGTCCGATTCACTTTTCAAATTGTTACCACTAAATGTTATCGCCCAGTTTTATATTTAAAGAAATTAAATCTGGAAGCCCCAATTTGGAATTTGTGTTATTATATATTTAATATTTTGTAAAATTTTTAACAAATTTTTGATGACCAAACTCAACGATTTAAAAGCGAGCAACGGCAACACTCTACGGGGAGGAAAAACAACTTTTTATCTCCAGCGCTCGGAGCTGTGTATCGGAAATTCTAAAGGTATACTCATTTAAAAATTATTTTGCAATACTGCTATTGAATTCAATTTTATGGTTTAAGTGCGAAGAACATGATATTTAATAAATAAAGGTAACACACAAAACGCCCTTTTAGACATAATTTAAAATCTGAAACCATTCAATTTTTATTTATTTATTTATTACAGTGCTGTCATTGCTCACTTTGAAAATGTTGAGTTTGTTAATCAAAATTTCGTTAAAGTTTTACAAATATGAAACAAATAATAAAACAAATTCTAAATTTGGGTTTCCAGATGCCCATACTCGGGTGGAAACATACGTTATTCAAAATTTGATGGCTCTAGGTACCGTTGTTTTATCACAATGAGAGAAACATTTACATTTATGCATATTCTTCATTATTTAATTTCTTTAAATATAATGCCGGTCTCTAATATTTGGTGGCAACAATTTGAAAAGTGAACCAACATTTACAGTGAACCAACGCAAAATGCCAAAACGAAATTAATAGTCCTTCTGGGCAAATTGCCCTTTTGGACTAATTACGTTATTTTTAAATGCCCACAAGTGGTGCAACAAATAAAACCTATTGCTTAATTTAAAGGTTTAATAAAAAGGTTGTTTTAACCTTTGCAGAACTTTGTCATCTTAATTTAGATTATAGCAATAACTTGCTTGTCAGTCTAGCAAGTCTGTTGATTTAAGCTTCTGCACAAATAAAACCTTACAAATATGAATGCAATATTTTTAACATTACATTTCAGTGTTATTAGCTATTTATCAAAAAGATAATATTTTCATTTAAAAATTATAAATTATTACATATATTAATTTTTTGAATAAATACAGTTAATACTAAAATTTCTTCTCACCTCAGGGAAGTTTTCAGCTTCCTGCCACCTTAGAATTTTTAAATATGCTTTCCTCAGAACAAGTGAATTTGGCAGATCTGTACCATTACTTTCAGATAAAATATCACTGTAAACATTCTGTAGCCACAACCTTGTAAATTTTAAACCATCCACAGGAGGAGATAAACCTTAAAAAAAGACCACATATATAACTCCATACTTACTATTTCAAATGGTCAACAGCTTCAAAAGATTCCCCGGATTTCTACCGATTTTCTAAACATCTGATCATGAAAACATTTTAATTACACCATCTTACAAAAAAAAAAAAAAAAA
>KK120735.1:247208-286668 GCA_000611955.2 Stegodyphus mimosarum | reverse complement strand
CAACCCCCCAATGCAGCTTCAATTACCAACAAAGAAACATAAGCACTAAATTGAAAAGTGAATCGGACATTTTTGTGAAACGACGCAAAACGCCCAAACGAAAGTAATAGTCCTTCGGGACTAAATCCCTTTGGACTAAAAAAAAAAAAAAAACTCTTTACAATTACACATTCATTAATGTCAATACACTAGTACAATAATTCAAAATAATATGCTTGGAACATCATTTGTAATGCATAATATAGCATCTTTTGAAGCAGTTTGAAAGTGCTCAACACAGAAAACTTTCTTTATTAATGTTCCTTTATCCAGAATAAGAAATGAATCAGTGTACTTGGTAACCCCATTGATATTAATGACAAAAATCCAATATTAGCCCTAAAAAGTAAAAAGAAAAATTAAAAAGAAAAAAAATTGTGAGAGACAAAACAGAATGTGTGGCAACCACTACTTGCATGCATTCAATGGGTAAAGCATCAAATTGTTGGACAGCCAAGGATTAGATCTTTCTGTTCGACCATACTCCAGGCACAACATTCCCCTTTTGCTCTTAATTATTTGACTAAAAACAGATGCAATAGTATTCCTATATCTGTATCCATTGAATTAAATATAGGTAAGCAAAGTATTCATACCATATGGAATGCCATATGGTATGAATATGTAACAAATATTCATACTACACACATTATGGAACATCATAAAAGAACTGCATCTTCTTATTTGATTTTGAATAATTTTTACATTGTAATTACACTTAAAATGATTATGTACACAATTCTTTGGCATTGCAACTTTATGTAACTAATTGCATGTCACACTTTGTGCAAAGACGATTATATAACATACTAACTGCATTATACTGATACTTTCTAGTGATCAATAAATGTCACTGATCTTTCTGCTGCATAGGCATTATTCTACTTGGTATAACCTTAGGTCAGGAGCCTGCACAGTGGCATTCAGTTCATTATTCCTATACCCTCCTATTTACTGGATTTTTTAACTGTATGAATTTTACCACTTTTCAAAGATCAAAATATAACTTTTCTGTGATGAAGATGGTATGTTAATAGTAAAGAATTACACAAGATACCATATATTATAAAAAATTTCAAAGACTCAAATGATGTTAGGTAATGATTAGCACACACAGTTTCCTTACTGATTTAACAGTTGTTCAAATTTGGCAAAACGTGCGACAGAGGACGGATAAAATGTGCATGCATTAAAAAAAAAAAAAAAAAAAAAAAGAAAGCTTTGAAGATGTCTGTGATTAAAACATTTTCATATTACCAAATTTGATGGTACACCATTAGTCCAAAAATGTATATTTTATTTTTAATCTGATCATATCTTTTAGTCCTTAACTACCAAAAAATCATCATTCATACATTAAACACTGGGATGCATTTGAAATTTTCACTAATCCAAAATAATATAATAATTAAACATGTTATTGAATTTCATAATAATACTAGTCAATGATTAACAATCTTATTTGATCCTTCACATTTGATCAATGAAATCTGAAAGATTTTCTCAGTTATGTATACCTGTTTTTAATCTTAAAACCCAGTTCTTTAGCAGATATACATTAAATTAAAATTTCTTTTAGTCTAATTTATATCTATACGTAGTAACGACACATGCAATCATTTAAAATGACCTATACATTAAACAAGCCATTAGTTGGTATTTCAATGTTATACACAGTCCAGTCACATTAATGTGACCACCACGTACTTTCCATGTCAGAGTTAAATAACCAATCACAGAAGGCAGGTGGCAGCACAGTGCAGTTGAGCGTATATAAAGGGTGTGTGAGGGCTTCGGAAAACATTTCAATCGTTGGCGTAATGCAGAAACGAAGCGATTTATCCGACTTCCAAAAGGGCATGATCATTGGCTTTCGGGCCAAGGGTGGAAGCATTTCCGAAACGGCTGAGTTTGTGAACTGTTCGCGTGCCGCCGTGGTAAAAGTGTACCGTGCATGGCAAAATGGGACTGTCCAAAATCAGCGACGTGGCAAATGTGGTGCACCACGGGCCATAGATGACAGAGGCGAACGACGGTTGCGGAGATGCGTTCGGGCAGATAGACGGGCTACCGTTGAGCAACTGACCACCAAAATGAACCAAGGGGCTACCAAAAGTGTCTCCCAAAGTACTATTCAGCGAACATTGCTGCGTCTGGGCCTCCGAAGCAGACGCCTGGTTCGTGCACCTATGCTGACTGCTGTTCATCGACGGCGAAGGCTAGAATTTGCACGCCAGTACAGCAGCTGGACGTCCACTGAGTGGCGACAGGTTGCGTTTTCGGATGAATCGCGTTTTATGCTCCATCGGACAGATGGACGTTGGCGTATAAGGCGTGAAACCTCTGAAAGGAACCACCCTGCAACCATTGCCGGAACGGTCCAAGCTGGAGGCGGGAGCATTATGGTCTGGGGAATGTTTTCCTGGCATTCTCTAGGTTCACTGATCATTGTGGAAGGCACAATGGATCAATACAAGTACGCATCTGTCCTTGCGGACCATGTTCACCCCTACATGCGCATTGTTTTTCCTCAGGATGATGGCATCTTCCAGCAGGACAATGCGAGGTGCCATACAGCTGCCAGTGTACGTGCGTGGTTCGAAGAGCACCAGGATGAGTTTACCGTCCTCCCCTGGCCAGCAAACTCACCTGACTTAAACCCAATCGAGCATCTGTGGGACCATCTCGATCGAGTTGTTCGCGCCATGGATCCTCAACCGCGTAATCTAGCGCAGCTGGCCACGGCATTAGAGTCGACATGGCTCAACATCCCAGAGAACACCTTCAGGGACCTATGTGACTCTCTTCCTGCACGTCTCGCAGCAGTCCGCTCTGCGAAAGGTGGTTATTCTGGCTTTTGACAGATGGTCACATTAATGTGACTGGACTGTGTAATTTACATATTACAAAATATTTCTATATGCGCATTATTTTAATACAGAAGAAAATTCTAATGTAATAAATGTTAAAAAAAATTCAAGTTTTAAGTGTCTTCAAACAAATATGTATACCTTCTAAAGACTGTAGAATTTCTTGAAATTTTTTCTTTTCATATTCTATTGAATGCTGTTGAATATGAGGTCTCATATGAGAAATAGTGAAGTTTACCATATCCAGCTTCATCAATTCTAATGTTTCTAAAATACCTCTGAAAGCAATTAAAAATTATTACCATAACCTTTTTTTTAAAATACTAGAAAAATAACCGAATGTTTACATGAAGACAGTATTTTATAACATGATACTGTAATTATGTACACATTGATTATATATACATATATAAGGTGAAATAAATTTTTATTACACTCATTTTACACAACATTTAATATACATTAATATGGGGAGAGGAATCTGAGGTAGTATTTGAAGTTCTCATATATGTGTGTGTGTGTATGCATATTTCTGTACAAATATGTATTTTATTATTACTAATATATAAACAAACAAATGCTTTATAATAATGTTTCTGCAAACAGGGTTTTCTGCAATTGGGCAATTTTCTGAATGTTAGCAATAACAAGAAATCTATCTTGATTAATAGTTTCCTGAAATTAAAAGAAACATTTTTTAATGCAATTTGTACAATCCTTTCTTGATAATCATCCACTGTTCAAAATTTAATTTACTTACATTTTATCTGTCTTTTCCTACTGTTCCACATCCTCAGTACTTCTTTATTTAAATCTTGTCTTTAAGAAACTATTCTTGACCGTCTTCTACACAAGATTTTTTTAAACATAATCTGTCACACTCATTGTATTCAGAACAAAAAAGAACACTAAAACAGAAAGGAAACTTACTTGACTTAAAGTATCTGCAGCTTTCTGTAGCAAATCTTACATGTATATCAGTTTTAAATATGAAATGATTTTTGATGGAGGAGTTGCAAATGAAAAATAGTGTTTGGTGGAAAAATCAATTTTATACTGACATTTTTAAAGATGGAAAATACCTTGCAATTATCACACACAAAAAAAAATTTTCCTTTTCTCTTTTCCATTTTGATTAACTGTAACAACAAGGGACGTTGTTTTTGAACATGTGATGCACAGACCATATGCCTAAAAATTTAAAACTGGATAGGAGGGGGGGAATAGAATTATTGTTTTTCAATTCTTATACAGTAAAATCCTAAAGAAAGAGCTGTTTGGTAGTTTCTGGTGTTAATATTGCATTTGATAGTAACAGAACAGCACTCAGGCCATTCATGAATTTAGCAGCTTCAATGTGCTTGCTTTATTTCTACATTTCAAAGCATGAAAAATTTCAGTGCTACATTAGAAAAAGTTTAAAGCCTTCCACATAACAGCAATCTAGAAAAGATCTTCATTTGGATCAGCAAATGGAAATAAATGCAAAGCTCTATAATGATGCAGTGATAAAATTCTAAAGTTTTAAACCAACTTATAAAATTTTTTCAAAAAAATAAAAACTACCATTTTGAGATTTTTACGAGTCCACTGATAATACAAAGAGGTATAAAAAAAAGTTAAATCTAAGACTAAAACAAGCAGATTTTGTAATGGATGCAATGGATTTTCCAGTTAGAAATAGCATATGTAAGGGCTGGCATGTAAGAAAGGTATAAACAATACATAAATAAGAAAGACAGCTTAAGTCCAAAGAAACATTTTAATCATTAAATTTTTAGACTAGGTGCTCAGAAGCATGATCACCAACAGTGATACAATATTCACAACGCAGTGCACGGACTGGCATACCTAAACAAAGATTTCAAGCTACAGCTGAAGTGAGATGACATTTTACCATGCTGGAAGAAGAAAGAAGTTGTAGCAAGATACCTTGCAGAAAGATATTGTACATGTGACTAGGTAGAATGTAGAATCCTACTAAATAATTGTGTACCATATTAGCTTAAAAATTAATGGTAAGTCTTCTCATAGGCATATGATGTCATGCCATGTAGATTATCAAGTACACAAAGATATTATTTTCAGATTTAGGTATTACACAAATGCATATATGTATCTGAATATACAAATGTAGCACCATCAGTGAATAAGACATACGAAAAAGTAAGGATTTGCTGCAGACTGCTGTTGATACAAGCAGGCAAAGGTACCACACAAAGTATGATCATCCTGTTTCAACACACACACATTCTCTGCAAATGATATGGATTTATTTCTTTCTCATTTAAAGCCCTTGAAATGATTGAAAGGCTAATATTCAATGCACCAGGTCTCATGTTTGCAGATTCAAATGCACTCATTGCAATTTCTTCTACTACTAGAGTTTTGTGATATGTTTCCTTGTCCATATTGCACTTGCAAGCATGGAATGGTTCACTTTCACAGAGCTCCCAATTAATATAATGGAACATATACGTAAATCCTAAGGCCATTTTCCATATTTATCTCTACATACAGGTGATATAGCAACATAGATATCTCTAGATATAGCAACATAGATAGTTATGCACAACCATAATATCCTCTGCTCAAAAAATCATAAAACTGATTTGAATGAATTTGGCTATTAAAGGGCATTAACGTATACTCTATTGAAGAAAAGCAACACCATCCAGGACAGCATAATTTGTGTTTTAGTGCAAATGGAATGAAAACATTTGAGCACTTGTTTATTCTCTACATAGTCATATATTAAATATCATTTGGAAGTGTAGTTTATGTTTTAGTACAAACTGAATTAAAACATCTATTTAGATCATTAAGCATAATGTTGCATTCTGAGTAAAGAAGCATGGATTTCTTCGGTTAGAAACAGATCCTTGTTATGCAATAATGGCTTTATTTGTGAATTTCTAATTCTATGACTTTGCTGTTTTCTCTTCACACAGTTCTACAAGGTCAAGATTTTCAACATACTCTCTGAAATACTGTGATTGCCATTTTATAATAGACACCACTGTTACTTTCAAGGTCACTACATGATAAATTTAAAATTTCAAATAAAATTGCTCGATAAGAAATTTTTGGACAGGCTTTCAACACCAAAGTATATCATCTTACATAGCAATTAATATAAAATATGTATTAGTTCACTTTATATACGCCATTTAAAATCAATTAATGACTCATTTTTATATTGATATAAATATATTATAAATTATATTGTAGAGTTATTGGGATTTTTTAAAGCAGGAGACATGAAAAATGAGCAATGCTTTTGCCAGGACTCGAACCTTGGACCTCTCAAATATGCGCCGAGTGTGCTGACCATCACACCACGAAGGCATGCTAAGAAAGTGGGAGAAATGCCTTAAATATCCCCCATTTAAATGGTGACTGGGTATTAGGAGACCTAATCACTAAATCCTGGTGGTGGAGAATCATCATCCACCACCTTTTTTAGTTCAGGTGTCACTGTAGAGTCATAAGGATTTTTTGAACCAGGAGACATGAAAAATGAGCAATGCCCTTGCCAGGACTCGAACTTCGGACCTCTAGAATATGCACTGAGTGTGCTGACCATTACACCACGAAGGCATGCTAAGAAAGTGGGAGAAATACCTTATAATATAATAATGGAAGATGAAAAGCACCATACATCCAAATAAAAGCTACATATATTCATAAGATAATATTTTAACTTTAATTTTTACTGGGCCAAAAGCTGTTAACAATTAATATGACATTACCTGTACAATGGAACAATTTCAATAAGCTTCCTTAGCTCTTGTATATTTGAGTCCCTAGCAGGAGCGCAGATGCGAGACATAGTGGAAATAATGAACTGAGCATAACTTAACACATCAAGAGCATCCTTTTCAGCTTGCTGCTGAATAAGTTCAATATCCAAGACTTCATTTATTTCATTTTTTAAACGAGAATTGTGTGGTAAAAGCAACCATAGCAAGATCTAAAAAAGGAAAAATTAAGTTCACTAGTCATGTATGCACACATAATCAATAAATGTAAAGAAGAAAAGGCAATATTAGCATATGGAATTATGATTTTACAAAATAAATAATTAATTAACAGCAAAAAGCATAATATAATCAACAATAAAAGAATAAGAATCTGACTGATTTTAGCTGCATGCAATATACGGTACTTTTATTTTTACTTATTTCTATTTTTAAGTAGTTAAAACCATTAAAGAATTTTTTTAATTAATTTATCACTTGAAGAACATTTTTAAGACGTACAAAAATAAAAATCGTATAGTGAAATTGTATCAAAACCATGTTTGATTTTAATTCAGATATCAACTAAGTGTTTCTTTATTGTACACTGAAGAGCACTTCAAATATAAACAGATTTCCCAATTGAACAAAAGATGTTTCTGGGAAACTGAAATGATATTAAGCAAAGGATTTAAAACACTAATTTATATAGGCAGAAGTTTAAAAAAAAAAAAATTCAGATTTTACATTATGACCAAAGGGGCTTTATTTTAACATTTTGTGTTACCTTTACTTATTAAATATCATGCTCTTCGCACTTAAACCACAAAATTCAATTCAACAGCAATATCACGAAATAATTTTAAAAAGCATATCTTTAGAATTTCTGATACTGTGTCTCACGCACTAGAGATAATATTTGTTTTTTCCTCCCCATACAGTGTTGCCATTGCTCACTTTGAAATCATTGAGTTTCTTAATCGAAACTCATAAATGCTTTACAAAATATGAAATAGATAATAAAACATATTCCAAATTTGGACTTCCAGATGGCCATATTCGGGTGGAGACGTACGTTATTCAAAATTTGATGGCTCTAGGTACCGTTGTTTTATCACAATGCAAGAAACATATATACATTTATGCAGATTCTTCATTATTTAATTTCTTAAAATATAATGCAGGTCTCTAATATTTGGTGGCAACAATTTGAAAAGTTAAATGCAGTTTATAGTAAAACACCACAAAATGCCAAAACGTAATTAATAGGCTTCTGGGCTAATGCCCTTTGGGCTTAAAAAAAAAGCATTTAATTCCTAAAATAAAATTAAAAGAATGAATAACATGAAAAATACATAGTTTGTTGAACTTAAAATCCCATACATAATATTATTTCATTTTTCAGAACAGTAGGAAGTCACTAAATTCATTAGATAACTTGCAGGTGGTAGCATGATAATGTTAATTAAGCTGAGTCACTCAGTAGAAGATACATAGACTAATATGCATTCACACCTATCAGATTAATTCATCTATATTTAAAATTAGTAAAGAAACGACCTTGTATATAGAAACAACCTTTGTGGTTTAGATTTTTACAAAAACTAATTCATCTACAAATTTCTGTGCTGCTTATAACGATATAACTCAAGATATATTATATGTACTGAACTAGTGCTTGATGCGAGAAGCTTGAAATATAACAGCACACTTGAATACTTTATTCCTCTCATTTAGCTCTTCATAAGCAATCAAAACATTCAACAAAGCTGCTTTACATCTGTATGCTCTTTCCTATTCTTTAAGCTTTTATACGTTCAGTCATACTTTTCTGTAATCCTGCATAAAACTGAATGCTGAATCTTAGTTCTGCTTTCCATCACAAAAGCAAAAAATCCAATTTGAATTTTGCAGCAGAAAGTGAAAAATGTGTGAATACAGCTCATTCTTAAAAGTAAAAATATATCAAGCAAACACTAAATTTGTAGATATCTATACCTACATAAGAGCTATAATCATTTCATTCATTTTCCAGATAAAATAATCATTTCAATTATTTTCTGTATATTAAATTACTTCACAGCTACACAAAAAATGTTTAAAAATTGTAAGTATATTTGGCACTCTTCTGTTATCGGAACCAGATACAGTAATGCATGTATATATATGCATGTATGGATGAATGGATGTGTTTATGTATATATGAATATACATGTGTACATATATACAGAATATATATATATGCACGTTTCTGAATCCAGTACTAATAACAGAAGATCACCATGTATTTATATCCAAATTTGATTTATTTAAAATTTCAGTCACTGTCAATTTTTTTTTGGTGTGGGGGGGGGGTTGATTCTAAATGAAGACTGAATTGCAGTGATTTCAAGAATTTGAAACACTAATTATATAGTATTTCTTCTTTGGAAGAAATTATAATGTAAATTGCTACAGGCATAAGCATTTATTTATTTTGTTCACAATCATAAATTCCAAAAAGTCTCCAATACAGCTTTTTAAATTGTCGTTATTCTGCTAATTTTTTCCATAAAAATATCAGTTGCTTGTCTCATAAAATGCAATGAATCATAAAATCATCTCCAAACAACTGTGAAATTTTTCGGTAATATCTAATAAATAGATGTATTATATTTTCTGTAAATGGCATTGGTTAAAATATTACATCATGCAATTTACCTCTTTGATTTCACTCAAAAGTACCATAGCTTGACGGTAATTAGGAGGAGTACCGGATAACTGTTCTTGAAATATACTCCAAAATGCATTATGAAAAGTTTCTGTCACTTTCTTTTCCAAACTGCAAAAGTAATGTACTAAAATTTTTTCAATTAAAAAAGTATAGTTTCTCTCACCTAAATCTGAAGATTGAATTTGATTAATAATTTTTTTGCATGCAAAAATCCAATATTCTTCTAGTTGTATTGAAAATTCTGTAAAAATATACTCACTTGGTTGTAGGAATACTCTGCTGCAGTTTAAAATCTTTATTTACAGCAATCTCATGAGCTAATGCCATATTAAAACCAGATTTAGATACATCTTCTGCAGCTTTTAAAATTTGTTCCATTGATACAAAAGATGGTGGAGAAGCTATTAACCAAATAAATAAATAAATAAAATTCTCAAAATGAGAATACAAATTAAATTTATAGCTAAAATAACTAAAGAGTACAATTATATACATTCCAAATGTTTGTGACCTCAGTTATTTTTAATAACTAAAGTTACAAATAATGCAATTATATATATTCCAGTGCACTAAAAGCACAAAAGTACTTTTTCTCTATTAGTTTTGAGCAAATATTGCATATTTACTGAAAACTGCAAAATTTATGAACTGATTTCATAAATTAAAATATTTCATTAATTTAATTTAAACTAGTATCAATATATATATAAAAGACAGATTTTATTTACTTTTAGTAAAAATTCATTTTAATTCTAAAACATTATCAGGTACAGAGTCCTGTGCCATATTATGTTTGTTTCTTTGTGTGAATTTTGTATGTTACATTTGTATATTTCGGCCCCAAGAAGTGGTCAGCTATGGTATGCTTTTGTTAGCAATTTATTAAATTTTTATTTAATTTGCATGTCCCTTGTCCTTTTTGTTTGCAGAAGAAACTACACTTGTTCCTGTAAATAATTAACATGCTCATATAATATACACAAACACACACATGCCCATATATAATGTCCTACTATACATGTCTTTAATTTATATAAATTTTCTGAAAATTATTTGAAAAATCATTTAACTGCATTTTGTTGTGATGGAGCTAGTATAATGTTAGAAAGAAAATCAGGAATTGTGATCAAACTTCTACAAATGTTTCCTAACACTGTTAACTTAACATGGCATGCAGTCATTGTTTACAATTAGCATTTGAAAATCCAATTAGAAATATTAATGAAAGGATCATTCTGAAATTTTTCTTGATGCATTATAGACTTTCTATCACCAATTCCTCCCTCCCCCAAACTAGTGATAATTAAGTGAGATTGATAACAATGTGGGCATTGAAATATTAAAAATCAGTTGCGTGCTTAAATTATGAAAAGCAGCATGAAATTTATGAACACCTTTTGCCACGAGAAGGAACTATCCAGCTTAATACCATGCATTTTGCATCATATGGTAATTTTTTTTAACCGACTTCTTAATTCTTCAATTTTTAAAAGACCTAGTATTCGTGATTGACATCCTTGTAGAATTGCTACAAGGTGATATTTTGTGATTTTTTTTTATATTGATATTTATATGATTTATATTTTGTGAATATTTTTTAAATATTTCTTGTTTATGTACAATCATTCATGTTTTCTATTTTTGTTAGAAGTAAAACATTCATTAGAATACGATACTTTGTTTTTTATAGGATGACGTGCAAAACCTTTACTACAATTTCTAAACTAACTTTACTCCTGGCCACAAGTATCTGAACATAATCAGATGACTTCTATTATATTATCTCTACTTGCATCAGACAGTGTGGACACACATGAAAGATGACAAAAGGAAACAAAAAGGATTTAGAAAAATAAATGAAAGGAGGTGCAGCTTAGGGAAATGAAATAATGATTCTTTGCAGAAAACTGAAGAAAGTCCTGTTCCATACCTTGTGTATTATTTTTTTCCATCTTAATAATTATATGCTGTCTTTGATTAAATTTTTCTGTACTGCATTAAAATTATCATTAAATCTGATTTAATTACTATTTACAAAAGGTGTCAGAATTTACTAATATCAAAAACTGCATTGGTGGATTAAGAAATTTTTGGAGGGATATTCTGTGCCAAATTTTATGTAAATATGGTACTTAAAACAGGAGAACTTATTATGATTTTTAAATGAAATAACACATAGTGTTTGCATGGTAGCAAAAATTCTAGAAAAAAGATTAGAAGCAAATTATGCATTTGTAAATAAATGCCTTAATATATAAGATTTTTCCCCACATAAAAATGCCATGTTTCTAATAGCATATAAAAAGATAATATTGTAAATTATTTGGCTGACAAAATATATAATCAACTAGTTTTGAATGCCTTTTACTGATAAATGTAAAGCCTAAACAACAAAATTTAGCCAAATTCATAGCCTGGAGGACAAGAATTTTAAAGTGGCTCACAAACTTATGGTATGGTTTTCTGTAACAATACACCACTGTGCCATTCACAGATTGCAGTCACAATGACATTGTTGATTGGAAAAGAAATGAACTGAACAATGTTCTCTTCTCAAATTAGTTTATTGAACATCCTAAAAACAGGCAACTCATCATTTGAAGGTAATGAACTACTCATCGTAATCCTTTCTTTGGAAAAGAAAACGTTCAAATTTGAGAAGCAATGCCACAAGCTGATATCTCTATTAAGGGTCATACAACATGTACACTGAGGGGGAAAAAATGGATAGTTCAATAGCTTCCGTTCTACTGGGCTGATTGACGAAATTCAAATTGCGTTTCTTATGTCTCCAAAACGCGACTTAGGATATGCATTAGATTTATATAGAGCATTGTGCTAATATAGATATTTTGACACAAAATCCACTTTTTCTGAAATAACACACCAATTTTTTTCCATATTTCAATTCTGTGACTCAAATTATGCCAAACTGCCAAGTTTTGTAAAAATCGCACGAGTTGTTTTTAAAAATTCTCAAAATCTCAAACTTTCAGCTCCTTAATGTTAATAGAATTTGATATATATTGTTGCATGCATATGGATTCGTTATTTATTGAATGCACAAGTCGTTGAAAAGTTAACAAAAATTTATTCTTTCCACAAGAAACAAATCAAAATACTGAAATATTTCTTCAGAGATATTAGTACAATATCACAATATCTCAAACATTAAACAGAATTGACTTCAAAACAGATAAAGTTAATCCAATCTCACAGCGAATTCACTACAATCAATCACAGCATTAAGTTAAGAAATGCAAACAAACAGCAGTTCGCTTTAATCAGCTACAACTACAACTGAGAAGAGGTGTTTGAATTCGGTTTTTATAAGCTTTTTAATTATCATTAGATCAATCTCAATTTTTCTGGATGGCAACAGTAGTTATGAGATATTTATTTATTAAATATTAAATGCACACGCTCTTTTATTTCTATTTTTCCGACATAGCTTTCTCTTCAAAAATCGTTTGCGTTGCACAGGAAAATAAAGCAGTTTTAATTACAATTCTAAATAAATAGTCAAATAAATATGAAATCCATAACAATATTTATTAATATCTCCTTTCTTATTACACTTACTTGATTCTATCTTTCACAGTTCGATATTTAGGTTCGCTCCAAATAAAATTCATCCATTTTTTATGATTTATTTCTAAAATTTGTATTTTTAAACAGTTTTTATAAATTTTTGGAAAAAAATTTTGAATTATAACCTATAAAATTTTTATCATTACATTAGAGTAGATGTATTTCTAAGTAAATCTGCCAGAAATTAGAGCTTTTTAGAATAGAAGACCTTTTTATTCATAATTTTCGAAGATATACGTGAATTTATATGTTGGTGCATTTTGAAATTTGGCACATTTGTTGAAAGTGACAATAACATCTAATGTCGTTTACGCACTTTGATAAAATTATTTGAAAGTAGAACGATGTGACTTTTTTTCCACTCATGCACAATGTAAAAAGGTAGGAACGATGTGACTTTATAAATCTAATACATATCCTAAATCGCACTTTTGAGACATGAGAAACACAATTTGAATTTCATCAATTGGCCCAGTAGAACAGAAGACATAGAACAGTCATTCTTTTTTTTTTTTTTTTTTTTGTTGCGCAGTGTACATCATCAGCAATGGAACATTGAAGGTCTACTCATGTTCCCAAACATAAGCCCCATGAGCAAATGTGGAAAAATTGAAGAAGAGTTGTGAGCTGGCCAGTATAGCTAAAACAAATCTGGTATTGTTGCTCTAGAGGAGCGGGACAGAATATCTCAGTTCCTCATTAATATGTGTTTCAGTTCCAAGCTCTCTAAATATGCAACATTGCTTTCTGTTGTAGAGACATTAGGTAATTTTTGAAAGCAGGAGAGATGAAAAATGAGCAATGCCTTCACCGAAACTCGGACCACAGACATCTCGAATACATGCCGAGTGTGCTGACCACTACACCAAGAAAGGCATGCTAAGAAGGCAGGAGAAATACCTTATACACTCCTCCTTTATTATGAAATTATTATGAAGATACTTAAATACCTAATTACAAATAATACATAGAAGTGCATATAAAAATAATTTGGAAAAGAAAATGTCAAAATATGCTTAATAAATCCAAACTTAACAAAAAAAGTGCTAGCAACAACTTACCAGGTACAATGGAGGGGAACACATTACCAGATGTCTTGACAGTGTCAATGTTTTTACTTCTAGCCCCACCTACATTTGGAATATCTTTTGCCTCAGTTTTCTCCTTTTCTTTTGGTTCTGAGGCATTACTGCTATTTTTCTCTTTATCTCCATCCATGCTAAAAATATAATTGCAATTAAGAAAATTACATAGACAATTATATAAGAAATAAATTTCTTATCAGATACAGCAAGCAAAAACTTTATAACCATATTTTGCCTACATTTTATTTACACACAGAAAACATTTAAACAAAAAATTTCATTAAAATTATTTTGTGTTAAGCATTTACGACAGAAAACTTTTAAACACGTTCTTACATTTAATAAAACTCAGTAAGGAACTTTAAATACAATTCAGTTCATAAAGATTTAAAGACAATCTCTATCATTTCCCTTCTAATAAAAATAATTAAGCATTTGCCACTATTTTATTAACTAAGCACTGTGATTCAACATCCTATCTTCATCATATTCAATGCACACTAGTAGTTGAGACGTAAAACCACTGAATCAGTCTGATAGCTCAACCAGGTTTTCAAATCCTGGCAAACTGGCTGGCTGCATGGGAATCTTCATGGTTTTCCGAATGTGTAAAAAATTCCATAAAGGCATCTCGCCTTAGAAAGATAACTTGAGTGCTTTGCTACATTCTACCTAATTCAATCTGATCCATTGCTATACTCAGCAACACAAAGTATTGCACATTCCGAAAAGTCGGGATATTTAATCAAATACTTAGGTAGGTAGGCAGGTAATGTATTGCTCACGGGTGCCATCTTTCATTTTAAATACATTCTCACTGCATCATGTATCACTTTACGCAAATTCTTTTAAATTTTTAATTATTACATGAATATGCAAACATTAGTTAAGTATTATCCCACTGACTGTGAAATTGTCATTAAGCAACATACTTTAGCATTAATTATGGATAAGTGTGACATCATAACATCTGCACTTTTATTTAATGTTAACTCCAAATGATTCTACATAAGCTACCTTTTGTTTTTATGAACAAGAATGTAAATTAACTGTTATTGCTGTATTTTTTCCCTTGTACAAAATGAACTTGAGATCTGTAGAATTATATGTGTGAGCTCATTACAGTCCATTTACAGCTGGCCGAGACAATGAATGATCTGTTGAATGAAAATAAGGGCAGCAAGATATGGGTTGACAACATAACAGCAGATCGGAATAATCATCTGTGGAAAGCTTGTACTGATAGGGTACTAAACAGAACTTATGGTAAAATCAGATGGCCTAGTAAAATAGTAGAAATCAATGTTTTATATTAAAGCCTTCATACAATGTAATAAGTATTTATTGATGAAGAATTATGTTTACAGTAAGAGTTGCAGAAGAAGTGTAGCTCAGAATTCTGGAGGAATGACTAGCACAACTTTGGCGAGATTTCCATCATCATGGTTCAATGATAACTAATTTTCATGATTAATGGAATCATACATAAATAACCATATAATTTTCTTTTTGTAAAAATGAGCACATATCAAAATATAATTATTTTGATTATTTATCATTACAACATTATAATTAGAAAATTAAATCAGTAATCAGATTTTTTTAAAATTTTTCTTCTTCAAAATTGAACTTTGGGTGAAAATGCGGTTTAGGGCACTGCTTGGCGATTTTTTGAAAATCGCCAATTCGGCGCGTTTCTGCGAAACGTCTTTGCAATTCATTGCAACCTTCCCGACACGCTCCGCGAAAACCTATTGTAAACAAAACATACAATTCTAAACCATAAATTAGTATGGAAACTATTGCCACAAAAATATAATAAAATAATATGCAAAACGAACATTACGATCATTAAAATATTCGTCAGTTACCTTTAAATTAATTATTTACATTTTATGTTGTAATACTTACACATTTTATGCGTTACATAACCTTCCCAACACGCTCCGCGAAAACGTAACCAAAATGGCATCCCAGAAAGAAGGAATTTTTTTTAAAAGGGCATTAAAATTACAAACGATACCATGTACACACCGTTCCGTTTTAACTTAAAAAAAAATCTGAGAATTGCACAATGTAGGCAATGCACACAAATAAACAAAATAAGCTAGAATAACTAAATAAATTACAAGAAAATGCCATGTGCACAGCGTTCCTTTTACACTTAAAAAAAACTTCAGCGAATTGCACAATATACGCAACGTACACAAATGAACAAAATAAGCTAAATTAACGAAAATAAATTACAAGAAAATGCCATGTGCACAGCGTTCCGTTTTAACTTAAAAAAAACATCAGCGAATTGCACAATGTAGGCAATGTGCACAAATCAACAAAATAAAATAAATTGCAAACGATACCAGCGTTCTGTTCTTCAGCTGATACAAATTATTTCAATAAAAGGCAACAAAATATAAAAATTAAGCAACTTGCACTTCCAATAAAGTAATAAATGTACATGTACATTCACTCACCTCTCTCAGCATCACAGCTAAATCCATAGCGGCTTGGTATTTCGCGAAATATACGGAACGAAAATAGCCAACACTCAACACACAAAATACAACGACAACTGAAATAACTACTTAAATTAACACGTCAGAATTTCGAATAAACCGCTACGTCATCTCACATTACCAATAAAACCGTTCTCTATAAAATAGGAAACACGCATGCGCGAAAACTACATGTTTCCGTAGCTTCAAAATACCCAGTCAGCCATCTTCGCAGATATACGGAGTTACCCATGTTGGCGCGTTTATTGCTCATTCAAAAACAATCGCCGCCAAGCAGTGCCCTAAACCGCATTTGGGCCGAACTTTGCATTCTAAGTGGTTTTTAAAACTTTTAAACTTTCCACTTAGTAACAAAATGGCTTCTTATCACTGCTTTAGCATATTTTCATGTAATTTTACTTTTTCCATTCAAATGTAAAATAGATCTATTGACAACAGAGAGTTTAAATGGCTGACAAGCAATAAAAATTTGACAACTGTTTCCACAAATGCACAGCTCTTATTGTTTGAATTTTTATGAGCTGAATTCTGAAAACAAAACTATGCATATTAAATCAATAAGCAATTTACAATCTGTGATTTAATAATAAATGATAAATTATAGCCTTAATCACTAAACTGTTAACTCGGTCAATAAATAAAATTGTAGAATAAACAATAATTAATTTTTAATTAAATTTTAAAATTAGCATTATTCAATTATATTTTCAAACCCTAACATATATTTTTTCTTTCTTCTCTAATAAAGAAATCTCTTCAGCATTTAAATTCAAAATTAAGACTCACTGACCTTCTACTGTCAATTCCGATTAGATACTTTAAAGAAAATATATTTTTATTTGCTTAAGAAAAACTTATACAGGGAAAAATATATAACTTTGGAAGGGCAAAAATATTACCAATTGTTTTATAACATAATCTAACTAGTTTGTTAGAATGGAATTCAGCCAACAATCAGTGTATTAAAGATAGAAAGTATTTCCTTGTAGAAACAAGAGTAGATTAAATAATGTTTCTTGTAAAAATGAATGTCTATCTCTACAATCATAGCCTAATCTATATAGTGTTTATAAGCAAGCAGTGTCTATGTGGCAAGAGAACACTCAAAATACACGGTAAGTCAAAAATCCTCTTGAGAGATTGATTGGTGGTAGGGGAAGAGAGATGGGAGATCTTCAGACGAGCCCAGAATTTCCCCCCTCAAATATAGAACAGAACTGCACAATTAGTATGATTCGACTGTATCAATAGTGAAATTTTGGTGTCCTCCCCTCTTCTACATGTACCTATCTTCAGAATCTTTGTCTTGTAACAAACAGTTCATTCAAAGACCATTTACATATGGAAATGAATAAACATATTAAATATAGAATAGAAACAAATTAACATAGAAACTTTGTGAAGCCTAGCCTATAAGAGGTTTCAACTTGGGTGAAGAATTAATGAGATAAAATCACTGACGGCTGTAACGTCAGTGCACTACAATCTGTCTACAAAAACAAGAAGTGTTCACTTAAGGAGATCTCTGTTGTTTAACTTAAGAGATTAAAATCAATACTTCTAAAAGAAATAGAGTCATAAAAAAAATCAGATCAGAACTAATATTTGAAGCTTCATGATGGTATTTCAGAAGATGACATGAGAGTAAAATTTTTTTTAATATGGATATATATATAAATTTGAATATGCAAATAAATGCTGATTGTTTCAAATGAATAAATGCATTCATTTATTTATTTATTTTTTTTTTCATAAAAAATATAGCATTCCCTAAAAATAAGCTCTAATGTGTCTTTTGGAGCAACGATTAATACAAAACCCAATCTTATTTTCAAGGAAACATGCTATTAAACCTAAGATTTGCATTCAATTTTCAAAATATGCTCTCTAAAATAGCTGGCATTATGAAGGTAAAATTCTCAGAAACTAAAGATTTTTTTCTCTTTTTCTATACATATTTCATTCAACATTTGTTGACTACATATTTTTCATTTATCTATCAATTGTTGTTATTTTCAAATGAATCATTTATGTGAAAGGTTAACTTAGACTATTCAAATATAGCAAAAGAACTGGCTCACATTCATGTTATACACAGGGAAGACTATGAAAAGCAACCATGCAGCCAGCCGTTTGCCTGGAATCAAACTTATGTCAAACTTTTAGTATTCAGCATTCTTCATAACTTGACCACTGGCAAGGCCTTTACACAAAAAATAATAATACTGAATGTATCCCTAAAAATTTCAATAATAATATAATAGATAATAGCCTTTGAAAATAAACTTTTCAAATAAAAAAAATAAGTTACGAATTCGATCAACATTTTTTAAAATGTAACAGTTTGTATTAAAGTGACTTTTTAGATCCAAAATGTGATAGTTAATGTCAAATTTCTCAGAGTTCATATTAAAACATTTTAAGTAGATTTTCTGTTCGTTCAGTTCCTATATATGCACTGCATTTAAACTTCGTAATGCGGTCAAAGGAACTAACACTGTTCAACAATACGTTGGAGTTTCATTCGTGGGCAGATGCCTCGATTGTCAATGACTTGGCACCTGTCAATAACATATTAAAGACCCAGAACATAATTAAAATTTTTACAAGTACACACATTTACCTTATACAAAGTGCTTAAGTTATGCATTTACATTAAAGATCGTAATCTGTCATATAGTGCAATAAAAAATTACTCGGATTTTTTTATTCAAATGTATCCATTATTAAGCAAGTTAGATAAAATTATATAAAAATAGAAAATCTTTGGCTAAAACAGCCTGTTAAAACTTTTTGTATTCTAGATTTATTAAATGATTAGTCGATATGCATAATATATCGCTAATATAAAATTTTTCGGAATTTTTGTATTAAAAAGTATTCCTAAAATAAGCTTTTGTATATAGTTCACCCACTACAAAGGCTTTTTAATCAGGACGAGAGTAAAATGACTTAAATCAGTTTATTAACAACATCACGAAAATTCAAATACCTGCAAAGAAATATATAAATAAAAAAATTTCACATGTACTATTTACATTACAAATTTCTTACAGCTGATGCCTTTTCAGACAATTTACAATTTTTGAGGGGGAATAAATTCATGTTGCCAACTTATGGTTACGTAAACATAGATAAATATAACAAGCATTTAAAGAATAATTTATATTGCTATCGCTCGAATATTATTTTTTTAAAATCTTTCTTTAATCATTAAGATTCTTAAATCATCATTATTTTTCATAAAACATTTCTTAATCATTGAGAAAATATTAAACATTAAGAATTTTGAATGCTTTAAAAATTTAAGCTTGAAAAAAGAAAAATTCTTTAGCTAAGCAATTAAGAATTAATTAAGTATTTTCTTAGATATTATTAAGTCAGGTCACTTTAAAAGTTGTTGCTAAATAGCTTATTTGAAAACATGTAAAACGTCACTTACATTGTAAGGATTAATCTGTTATGCTACGTAATCATCCATTAAAAAAATAAAATTCCATAAAATAAGAACTATAAAAAAATTAAAGGCGGAGATGTCGAAAACCTATAGATATGGCAACAACTTTCCGGAAGTAAAAGATGGCTGCTGCCGTGTATGGGATGTTAGATGAAGGAAACAGTGTTCAAAACAAATCAAATAACTCAGAAACTGACGCATGCAATTCTTTTTCATCTCATTCTAACTGTCAGGAACAAGATGAGTTTGTACTATCGTGGGGTTTTAATATCAATGAACTGTACAGTTTAGCAACAACATTTTTAAAAGGTAGGGTGAATCCTGTCATCTGAGATGATGTGGATTGTTTTGTTTTCTATCTCTCTTCTCATCATTTGATAAGCCTTCAATAAAGCATATGTATACTAATCTTCAAAATTCAGCGGACAGTTTTTTGATTTGTTCTGGAATATTATGCTTCAAATGAAAGTAAATGTGAATAATTTTAGCAATTTTTGGAGTATTTAGTTGTGAAGCCGAATGTTAAAATCTCGAGTGATGAAAGAATTAAAGATTGTTAGATTATGATATCGAAGGGTAAAATGATGAATTATTTAAATAGGTGCGCAGGTTAAAATTGTTTTATCTTATCACTGAAAGCTGAATTGCAGTTTATATTAATGCAGCAGCTACAGTATTCCAGGTATCGGTGAGTAAGAACTCACCAGCGGCCGAGCGGTTTAGTCGCTGAACACTGGTAGTTCGGTCCGAGGTTCGAACTCAGCGAACGGGCTGTTTGTATGGACATTTTTGTGGTTGTCCCCATGTGTAACCTGTATACAAGCCGGTTTCCCCTTGAAAGCCCTCCACGAAGGCATCCCTTCCCTTAGGTAGATAGCCCTGGAGGCTTTGCCATAGTCTAAATAAACCAAACCGGTGAGTAAGAATGTCAATAACACCCAACAATTAGCAGTGTATAAACTAGTTGGGCTTAAAATTGATACTGTGTTTTAAAATTTCAAAGAACCTTCACTGTTTTTGAAGATATATTTTGATGAGTGTTTATGATTAATTTTTGTGTACTCACAGCGTAATTCAATCTTACTCATATTCCCAGCATTTTAAAATTATCATTTTTTTGTTATTATGAAATTCTGTGCAGTTTGTTATATTAATTAATAAATTTCAGATAAAATATAGATTAGATATGAACTACCTGATATATTGCTTTACATTTTCTAGTTATGAAGGTATCATTTATTGAGAAAACTTAATCTCGTAAATTATATTAATTTACAGAATTTTCCCAATCTTTAAATGATTCATCATTGTGCATAAATTTGGAAGTAATAAAATATGAATAGCTACTGATAATTAAAATTCTGCAATTTTCACATTATAAAACTGTGTATAACTTTTCTTATAATATAATTGCTTTTTGTCTGAAATGTTTTAAGTATTAATTAAGTTGCATTGCCTACATTACTTAAAATAGTCATAATAAGAGTATGCTATATATTTTATTAGATTGCCTTAACATTCTTTTGTTTATTTCTTTATGACAGAAAAAGAAGGCAAGGCTTTCCACATATCCTATAAAGATAAATTGGCATTAGTTGCATATAACCAACAAGTATCTCATGGTAAATACATTGAAGAAAAAGCACCACCTTTAGGCTATTTAGATGTCATTGGAAGAGATAGGAGGTAATATTATTTTTATATGAGATTTTATGTGCATCTTAATTTTATAGTCATCCGCACCGTTTTTATGTTTTATAAAATGTGTCATAACCATTTTGGTGTAAGAAAAGCTTTGGAAATTTTGAAGCAAAATGTTCAAAGATAATAAATAGTCTGTAGCCCCCATATCATTATATCTAAGATTTCTCTAATCAGAATCCAAAGAACTCAAATTAATAATGCTTCAGCTTAAATTTAGACAAATAATGTGGTTTTAAAAAATATATAATTTTCTGCTGTTTACAGACTGAGAAGTAGTTGAATTATTTATATATCAAACGTTAAAAATTAAAATTTGGCCCCTTGAACTAATACACTTTCTCATGTGCTACAAATGGAAGTTAATTTATCAACAGTCAACAAAGTATTCTAGTTAGCTGAACTGGTATTGAAACCCTCCGAGTCTAAAATTGTCAGAATTCTCTCTCTTTCTCTCTCTAAACTTTAATTCTCATTCATTATTTAAACTTGCTTGATTTACATTTTTGTTGGAGCAGACAGAAAGTAAAAGTGCAGGGAAGACTCCACATAAAAATAACTGTAATTAAAATAAATTACAAAATATTTTCTTATTTTAACATATTTTAGTGTAGTTTAACTCCATTCTTTTTTTTTTTTTTTTTTCGACAGGAAAACTGAGAGGGATACATATCCTTAAACATTTTATAAATTTATTAGAAACAAATAAAAATTTTAATTTGTAGGAAATAATGCTAAACTTTCAACAAGCATTTTATGAATATGTGATGTGTTAAATTTTATGTAGCGTATGTTAGGAACAAAGATCATTAGTTAACTCACTAGTCATACTGTTCATTTTACAAAAATTAAAACATTCTGGATGATTGTACATGCCATTGAGATCATTGGCTTTATCATTTAGGAGAGCCAGCCAAATAGAAACAAGTCTTCTTTAAGTAAAACAAAGCATTCGTATTTAGAAATTGACGATTGGTGAATCTTAACCTGTAATGGTGGCAGCCAGTATGTGTACTTGTATATATTTTGCCTAGAGTGCAAAGACGTTATACGTACTGAAACTATTCAGTTGTGTTGACATAGTACTATAAATGTGTGTAAAATTGGTTGGATGATCCTTTAAATCGATTTAAATATTTAGTGGTAAATTCAGGATTTTTTAAAAGGCTTATCTGGCATCGGATATAAAAAGATGGGGGGGGGATCAGGAAGATGTTAGTAAGCACAACCTCATACCTGTGTTATTTGTGGGCTAATGCATGATAAAAAATTTTATTCTTATTTAAACTATAAAAAGGGAATTTTCTTGGTTCCTATATAGAGTGGCCTAAACATTTTTTTGAAAAAAAAAAAAAACATGGTTTTACCCATAATTATACATCTTCAATAAAGCATCTTCAGTTGCTTTGCCTTCATTTTGAAATTTAAAAAAAAAAAAAAAAGTGCATTCTGATTCCTGCAAAAAAAGTCACCTAAGAGTTGCTGATTACTTTTTTGCCAAGGTGATACATAAAAGACAGCTGTCATTTTGAAAATGGTGGTGCACTAAGGTGCATAACGGCGGTGCATAAAAGCAGAAGAATTAATAAAATTTAAAATCAACAATCATCCTTAATAAAACACTCACCTTTAAAAAAAAATATTCGTGTAATTTTTTTTGCTCGTTTTCTCCATGTGCACATTGACTTGTTTTCGTTCAAAAAGAAAATTGGAGAACTCGCAAATTTAGCATTGTGTACACTGTTGTTTTCTCTATGTACTAAGTAATTTGCTTTTGCTTAAAAAATATCAGAAAATTATACGAATTTGTCATCGTGCACAAATTTTGAACCATAAAATTAAATTGTTTAAGAAATATAACTTCATGAAATGTGAATTTTTGCATTCTTTACTGCATAGCAAAGCCCATATCCTGAGAATGCAGCATTTATGTTTTCATCAGCTGGCAAACTTCACAGCTCCATTATGATTCCCTACAAAAAAAAAAACTCAATACAAGAAAAACAGACATTGATAACTGTCAGATTTAAAAGTGGGAATCCATGCTTATGTATTGCATGCACATACATATCTGGGCGGCAATATATAAGTGTATTTAGTCATGGGTTGCATATATTGGTAGCATAGCGTGTTATCTTGTAAATACTTTTCAAGAGAGGGTTGTGGATAATCAGGAAAATAAAAAAAAATTCTATCTATATGGTAAAAAGTTTATCCTTTGTGTAAGACTATGATCCTTTCAAGTTTCTGTGATACTAAATTTTGGAGATAAAAATGTTTATTTTGTTAAATTAAAAAAATAATAATAATAGAAAAAATAATTAAATTGTGTTTTTGAAATTAATAAATTTCTGAACTTATTTAATTTGCAGTGCTTTATAGTTGGAATGCAAGTGAGGAAAACTCCTCATGAAATAAAGTCTGTAGTAAAAATATATTCACGGCTGCCCCTTGGCAAAAATTGGTGATTTTTGGTTGTACATGGACACCGAATTTATGCAATTCTTTGACTTGTTATTTTGGCTTTGTGTAACTGAAGCCAAAATAACAAGTCGAAGAATTGCGCAAACTCAGTATCGATGTACACATCGACCTATTTTCACCTAAAAAACATCAGAGAATGAAGGCACTTGGATCTAAATTTGCAAGTGCATTTCCTTTGTCCATGTACACATCAATCTATTTTCACTTAAAAAGTCAAAAGAGCAGCCAATTCTATACTAGAGCCAAACAAAAAATATATAATCTCAATAAACTACATTCTAAATCAAGCAATGAAATAACATAAAAAAAGAAATTCATCTTAACACTACACAAAGGAAATATCTACTTACCTTGTTTAGAAATTTCTGTGTCTCCAGTCAAACCAAATTCCTTAGCAGCATCCAAAAATTTCCTAAACTTATCTGAACTAGAATCTATATACTGGCATTGCCACGTAAATTCACAAAATAAGAGTAAAAAATATCCTACGTAGTGCTGGTATCCTCCAACGTTCGACCACACGCATTTCCTTCCAGCAAACATGACACTTGTAATGGCTACTAAGTAAACCTTCATTTACACACCAATTGTCAATTAATCTTTTTTTTTTTTTCCATTTCATTCCAAATCGTACAGAAATTCATTTTAATCTTACCAAATTCAGCCATTTTACCATGTATACCATACAATAACGTACTTCCTAACCAACATACACCACACAGGCCCTTACAAATCTTTTCCCATCATACAAATTCACCACAATCACGCAACCAATTACATTACAATAAGGTTTTCATAACATTTAATTACTCAGGTTGCCATAAACGAAACAACTTGGCTATAAATGAAACAACAATTTAGCAATAATCCAAGGGGCACCCTTAAATATATTCCAACCAAACCTATGTCTAAGTTCTTTTGCAAGAACAATTGTGGTTTATGTATCTTTGTCAAGGGCTGTTATCAGAAGTTCTGTGTGCAATAACTGTTATTAGTTTTGTTTAGGAACTTTTTATCTAACCTACCTTTCTAAATGCTGAAATGCTTTACCCCTTTCTCAAAGAAATGCATTAGTATAGTATGTACTTTTAGGCAAGCATGGCAAGCACTGGGAGATATGTCAGAAAGAGAAGCAAAAGCAGGTTTTATCAATCTGCTTCACAGTATCTGTCCACTCTTCCGTCCTTTTGTTTTGGCACACAAGTGTGACTTAGAAGAAAAAGAAAGAAGAAGGTATTTTTAATATTAATCCTTTGTTATTCCTTTTTATGTATACATAAATATAGCATCACTCTGAAAAGTATATTGTGAAAATTAATTTATCTGTTGAATATTTTTTCTGCCTGTGATTACTGAAGGGCATTGGGTTTTTTAAATTCCATGACTACAGCCCATATAAGTTAACCTGATTAAAACAATTTTCATATTGTTGAAAGAGGGATTTGCACAGTTCAGGAAGTGCATGAACTCTATAGTGGGAACTCTGTGTAGTACATGAGTTCAATTATTGTTTAATGGTTGATTTAATGCTGCAGTATACTGAATTCCTGATTATCCATTTTGTATAGCCATGTATTGTCTCCAAACAAGATCTCAAATGGTCTAAACTGATGTTCCCAATGGGGTTGATGAAATTTCAAAGGAGGTCAATGATGATCAAGGGGCTGGTAATCGAATATGCACTGGCAGTTCACTAGCATAAGATTCCATTAATTAAAAAAAAAAATTATTAATATTGAAAAATTAATAATTAACAGTTTTTTATATAAATCTATATTAGGAAAGGAAGAAATCAAATAAATAAATACAGTGGGAAAATACACAAAAATTATTTTAATATATTTTTAAAATCAATAATAATTTTTTATGCAAAAAAACGCAATAAAAAAAAAGTAAAGGCAGGAACACAACAGAAAAAATACAGAGAAACCAAGATGTTATATTGCTACATACTAGTTGATTGTCAGATTTAAAAGATTTTAATGTTTGCTTCCAAGAAAGACATCAAAAATTTAAATGTGCCAATATGGTACATAGAAGTGCTGAACTCGCATATATCTTGATATTGATATAATGTAAGAAATGTTTATCATATTGAAGGAGGATGTTCAAGTACAAGTCGTGTTCAAAACAAATATATGTATTAAGTTTTGGAATATAAAAATCATCTGAGAGTAGTATCTCAAAAGAAAAGTAGTTGCCGAACAACATTATTGACTTTTCCTTCATCTTACCTAGTATATACAACTGAAGAATTTACCACAGGAAACACAGGTTGAATATTTTTGAGCAAAATGATTTAAGAATTAAGCAATTTTATGCCAAATATTAAAAAATGTGCATCAATACATCAAGTGCAGCCATTGCATTAATAAAAATTGAATTAGTGTGCAATTGTAATTCTTAAATTCTGTTTCTGAAAGCTGGTTTATATTTGTAAAATTAAAAGCAGTAATAATACAAAAAGCATTAAAACATAAATCTAATAAATAATTTTTTCTCAAACCTTTTGTTCATATTTTTAGTCTAATTGTCATTGTTATAATTATTATTTGTGCGTATTTATATTGTGATTATGTTGTATGCTGTATATTATAGAGAAAAATGTGGGGAGGTGCAGTGAAGATAAGCATTCATTTAAAATGGCTCAATACAATAAAAAAGTTGGGAATTCTCCAGTCTAAAAGAAAAAAATGTGACTTTTTGAAAGATGCTTATGATCCTTTATATATCAAACTCATTGCTAAGACTTCGCATAAAGTAAAAACATCAGTTTGTGGTTAGAAAAAAAGGTATCCTTGATATAAAATTTATTTTCAAAGAAAAAATAAGAAAGTTAGACCTTTTTAAAATTATTTCTGGTGTTTTAGAATTTGTCTGTGTAATTTAGATAGAAAAACAAGAGCAGTGAAGGGTGTAACATTTAATCGAAGCAGTAGAGGCATATAAAACGAGCAGTAAAAGTGAAATAGCAAATGTAGCTGAAGTATGCACACCTTGAAGAAAAAGAAAAGGTTGGTTCTATATGTCCCATTCTACTGGGCCAGTTGACGAAACTGAACTTGCATTTTTCATGTCTAGAAAGTGTGATTTTGGATATATTAGATTTATATATAGCATTGTTCTAACATAGGTATTCTGACACAAAATCAGACTTTTATTTAAATGACATACCTATTTTTTTCCATGTTTCGATTTTATGATTCAAATTATACCAAAGTATTGAGTTTTGTAAAAATCACAAAGTTTTTAAAACATTATCTCTCAAAATTTTAGTTGTTCAATTTTTTTTATTGTTTGGTTCCTTCTTTGATGACTTTGAAGCTTAGGTTCAGTCCAAATAAAATTCGAAACTATTTTCTGATTTACTTTTAAAATGTGTTATTTATAATTTTTATAAATTTTTTGAAAAAACTTTTGAATTTTAACCTCAAAAATTTTTAGCATCATCTTAAGGTAGATGTATTTTTAGACATACCTGCTAAAAATTAGTTTTTTATTCAAAATTTCCCAAGATATATGTGAATTTATATATAGATGCATTTTGAAATTTGGCATGTTTGCTGTAAGTGATAATGCTCTATGTAGTTTATACACTTTGTTAACAATATTTGAAAGAATGAATGATGCACCTTTTTTTTTTTTGTTTTTTCTTGTCATACACAATGAAAGGAAAATAGGTTACCATAAATTAAGAATTTCACCAAATGAATTATTCGTGGTGCAACTGAAAAAAGTGTGCAGGGTAAAGTTTTAAATTTCTTGATGCGTTTCTCATCAAATTTTACAAAATTTAATATTTAGGTATAATTTGAGTTGTAGAATCAAAATATGGGAAAAAATTGAAATGTCATTTCAGAAAACATCCAATTTTGTGTCAAAAGGCATATGCTAGAACAATCTTATACATAAATGTGTAAATAATCTAATACATATCCTAAGCTGTACTTTTGAGACATGAAAAATTGCGAGTTAAATTTTGTCATTCGGTAGCAGAACAGGAGCTATAGAACTGTTCCATTTTTTGTGTATAGAGTGTATGTTAAATTACATGGGTGAATAAATTGATTTCAGATTTCATGCATAGTGTTGGCTCATTTTGTTTAAAAAATGTCAAGAATGCTTTAAACAGTAATATAACAGAATTCCAGCAGAAAAACTAATAATTTGTGCAAATTTATTATTTCATTTAAATCCTCTTTTAAAAACAGTAAATTATAAGCCATGTATTAAAAACCCATTTTTGTTGTATTATCATTAAAATAGTTATTTTGATTCTTTTCTATCTGATTTAAGTACTTTTCATAAATTCTAACCTCATTAATCACAGTATGCCTTATCGGCTGGTGTCTTAGAGGCCAGGAAACACAACACATACATTTACCCACCTTTCAGATGTTCTTTATCTTCATTTAAAAATCTCATAAATCTATTCTGAACATGTTCTGAGTGAATTTCTGGAATTCAAGTTCTGAATGTGTTTAATTTGAAATCGTCTAAGAATTAATGATTTAAAAAAAAAAACTGGAAAATTATGCTATTTCTTTTGACTAGTGTATCATATTTGAAAGCTTTTGTTTATATATATATACATTTCTGAAATTTTAAGGAAGGAGGAAGAGGAAAGGAAAAGGATAGAAGAAGAGGAAGAGGCAAGGCAGAAGCTAGAAGAAGAAAAATTGCGTTTGGAGGAGGAACAGCATTTAAAAGAAGAGAAAGAGAGACAAAGACAGTCCCACCAAAAGTAAGAAAATAAATTTTCATCTTTCATTTAAAACACTAAATTCTTTTTCCTTTTTATATTATTTTATACCTTTTTAATTTTTTAATTATTATTATGCTGCTCTAGCTTCTTTGTTCCCCCTCTGTAAAATTTGTCTATATAGAATACTGACATAGATCTTTGAAAAGTAACATTCCTTTCTGCTCATATAATAGCTAAAATTGCATGTCTTCAGCTAAAATTATAGATTTTTAATGCATGACTTCAGTACTGAAACTGATATTGGTTGTCAAAATACATCCATTATTTGACATCAGTTTTAAATTAAAAGTTTAAATTCATTTCAAGCCAAATTTCTTTGAAATAATAAAAAAAAGAAAGAAAAAGTTATAAGAGTGGCTCAACAGCATCAATACCAGTGCTGCAAAATTCATTTTACAAAATAAATGTAAAATCATGTTCTAGGTTACAAGTTTGTTTAAAATTATGCTGAGAAATATCAATATTTGAAGCAAATTGTGAAGATAATAATTTATAAATAATAATTGTATTAAAGTGATATCTGAAAATAGGTATGGGGAATGCTGTTAACTAGCCACAAATTATTAAACTGGTAATGAGGAGAGACAAAATATTTCTTCAATTTCTCCTTTGCAGGAATTTGCTCCTCCTGAACTGTCTACATGATGTGCCACTTGGTTATCTCTCTTGAAGTCATAAACGTTTTCTTTTTTATATGTTGACAACAATTTGATTATATCTAGGTCTCTGTATCTGCAATATTTATCATTGCTTGTCGCATCTACAGCATATATTTGAGAATCATTATAATGCAAACTGTGAATTCACTGCAATGGGAATTCATTAACCCCTTAACTGCTGTGGAAAACATACAAGATTCACTCCTCAGTGCCACCATTTTTTACGCAGGTGGGCATAGTTATGCAATGTATTGGGGGGAAAATAAATGCAAGTTTTGCTGTCTAAAAACTGTTTACTTTCACAATATAAAGAATAAAAGAAAAATGAAAATACAAAATTTAATGTTTAGAGTAAAAGTGTAATAAAAATGATGTGTATATTATAAAAAAGATCCCAAAAACTGGAGTTTAGATCAATGTATTTTTAGACCATTAAAGTGTAATATCAGGTTTCAGTGTTATACCTTGTAAAATCAGTATAACTAAAAAAACATATATTTCTTCTGAATTGGTTGGATGCCATAGGCAAATTTTTCATATCAAGTCGTACTCAACATCGAACATCTTTCAGAGAATAGTCGCAATCCTGTTCATCTGACGTAATATCATATTTTTATGTGTCCAATCCTGAAGATGACGGAAAGTAATTATCTATTTCACTGTCTGACATATTCGTAAAAAAGCACCTGCTACAAACTATAAACGAAAACGGAAGAGACAGAATAAAACAAATATGTTTCACTCGAACAGAAACACGAGCAATAACTGTGTGGTCATTACTTTCAATTTCAGAAACATCTTCCTGTCCATTTCCTCCCTCCCTTCTCTGAAATAGTATTCTTCTTTGCATATTCTGTCAAGGTGATTGTGGTGTTGCATTCCAAAGCTCTGTGAATAATTTTACTGGTAGCAGTGCAAAGCAAGTAATAGTATTTTGGAAATGCATATATATACACCTGGGGCAGTTAACGCATCGGCTGAGCAAAGCATATATATATATATGCTCGTGGCAGTTAAGGGTTTAAGAGTCTCTGGTGTCTGATATAAAGTCTAAAAATCCAGATGCTCGGTATCTGGAATGATCTAATATCCAGATCTCTAGACCACAAATCCAATAAGTAAATAAATATATAAGTAAAATTAAAATAATAAACTCAATTCCCTTTCCTGCTTACAAAGTTAAGGACTAAAGAATTTAATACAGGGCAAAAGAAGTCAGATGTGCCATAAATGTCAATTTTCTCTCCACTAGCTGAAATTCCCTGCAGGCATTAACTTTCAAACACCTGCTGGCTATAGAGTGTGGCGGTAGCCAATGATAATGAATTGATTGGCATATTGATGTTGGTCAGAATAACACTTTAGGGCCTTGAGTGATTGTGATGGCCATTTTTCTGTCTGACCTAAACAATAAGTAGAGCCCTAATGTTGCTATGTCTGAAAATCATTTTGCTATATTTAAACTGATTATCTCAGTTCTGTAAAGTCGCAGTGCTTCTGGATCTCAGACTTTGTACTTTATAGTAAAATATTAAATCTCAGAATCCATGAAGATCTCAGAATATTTATGATTTTATGTAACTTTGCATATCTGGCTGATAAATTCTTCAAAACATATGTTAATTTAAGCAGTAATGAGGTGTCTGTTTTCTTTACGATATTAATTTACATGGAAAACAGAAATCACAGATCATATCAGACAGGAAAACAGATCTGAGGGCATTTCTTCTCTCTGTAATTCTTGTTGTTAATCCTCCTGAGCTGAATCTGGATCTGATCAAGTCCATGAATTTTCAAGGGATTTATTGACTAATGCCCTGGGCATTTTATATTTTATACATGATTGTTTGTTTATCAAGCTATGAGCTGTGTCCCAGTTTTTAAGAATACTCCAGTAAATAGACGAAAGGGTCCTGTACCCTTCTTACCCTACCTCCAGCTTCTCACTTTTAAGATTTTTAACTCCACAGTTTTTAAAGTGCTCCATGACAAAAAGACACTGTACTATATTTATTAACATTTGTGCCTTTTCTAAGATTTAAATCGCAGTTGTGAGGCAGCCAGCACCTCTAACCAACATACGAATCAGAGTAGCATTTCCCTCTCTTGCTTGATTTTGTATGTTGAAAAGGATGTGTAAAGGTTTTCCAAAATTTCTTATTTCAGTAGTCCTTGTGTAAATAGCTGTAAAATTTCTAAATTTTGTGTTAGTACCTTATCTTTCTTGCACTTTCAAAATAAAAAAGTCATACCAGAATAGGGCATTCAGTATGGGTACTCATCTGCACTGTCACTGTTTAGTTATTAGATATATTTCAAAAATGAGATAAACTATCTCGTATTCTTTTTGAAGAAATTATGCAAAGTTAGAGAGCATGCGTCCTTGTATGAGCTTATCCCACACATGAGATTTTATATTAAAATATTATTTGTAGAACTCTTGGATTGCCTTTGAGGTTCCCCACCCCCCATTAGGTCTATCTTATATCTGTATTTTGATATTCACAAATTCTGACATCTATTAGCTGGTTGATGGATGTACAGTTTCAGAGAAAGAGTAAAACAGAATCAGTATCATTTACTAAAAATGTATAATTTTGATAAGGTTAGTAATAGTTGGAACAAAATAATAAGTTGCTTCAAATTAGAAAGTTAAGGATTAGGTTAAGTTATTTGAATATGGAAAAGCCACTAAGGCTATCTGCCTGTGAACGAGGATGCTTTCTGGAAAACTTTCTGAGGGAAACTGGCTTATATTCATGTTACACAGGAGAAAAACCATGAAAACCAACCATGCAGCCAGCCCGTTCGCCTGGATCGTAAATCAAACTGACCAATTTGGCCATAATAAGGCAGAAAGTTAAGGGAAGAGCACAATTGTTATGTTAATTGAGGTTCCATGGAATTTAATTTTCTCCCTTCCTTGATGGTATGCCAACAAAAAGAGACCAGTATGAAGAAAATATGTAAATGTCTAATAAATCAGTTAATAAACAGAGTATTATTCTATGCAACATTTATTTATAAACACGACAGACAAACTACTACATATACACAATTATGACACACAGTTTCTTCTACAGATAAATACCGCCATCTTTTGGCAAGCTTGAGAATACATAAACTTATTTAACACTTCCTCAGTCAGCTTTCTCCACTCAGTCAGGAGGAAGAGTAGTTAGTATCTGATGTCCACTTCTAGCATTATATTTTTTACAAAATCTACAATCATATAACACAGATTTTACAAAACATCTAGCTTTTAAAATCCAAAATTTCCCTCTTACTTGCAGTAAGGTTTCATTTACACTTTTATGAAGTAACTTTTCATAACAATTAAATGAGAACAATAATTATTTGGTAATATTATAGGTTGCATATCATGGACATCTAATTATGATTTTACTAATCTACTTCCAATTCTTAAACAACCCCTTACATCAGATATTAGATTTAACCCAAACAATTTAAAATTTTGATACCATGGTTTTTTACATTTAACATCATTCAATAAAAAAAAAAAAAAAAAAAAAAACTAACTCTGTGATAACATAATCCAATAACACATAGCATTACATATTTCATTTATATTCACAAAAGCATTCTTTAATCTTTATTCCTTATGACTTTAAATTGTTCATAAATCTAAATATATATGACATTAATCTTAAAAGTTTACTTAAGTCAGCAAAGTTTTCTATCTTAAAGAGGTTGTAAAGGTTCAACATTGCTGGTAACATGCATCACAACTCTCTCTGTTCAACTAGGTTACAATGTTCTTTCATTTAAGCCAATTTATTTCATCTTTATGTAGTTACAAAGGACCAAGCCACCACACTTGATTTACTACAAGTTCACTTATTTAACACCACCTGTGATTTTGTAGACAGGATTGTCTGATCTAGGACAATGATACCACATACGCAGTGATGTTTTATCTTGAATTTCTGACATGCAATTTTCTATAAATTTTCCCATCACCATGTTGAGTTCTTTATCAGTGAAACACAATGAGAGAATCAGTCCACAAGTAAATCTTTGCTTAAGGACAATGCATATGGACTGTATTTATACATCCTGCACCTAACACTGCTGCCATGAGTTCAAGTCTTGGTAAAGATAATTTTGTGAGAGGAGCCACTCTACTCTTGGCTATTACTGAACTTTCTCCAGAACATTTAAATCTATGAAATTTCACATAGATTGTTGCTTTGTAAGTATTTTGAGATGAATTACAGAAACGATGTAGTTCAAACACTTCAGGCATTTCCTCAACATCACGAAAATAGCAACAAGGTATTTGGATATTTGGTAGATCACATAGTTGCCTGTTCCATTTGTCTTGCAAATATTAGCTGGTTCTGATATCACAAATAATCACAAATTCTGATATCTATTAGCTAAATGATGCTTAATGCAGGTGCTCAGAAAAAATGGACTTGATTTTGCTGCAAAAATTACACGACACATCCGATAAAATCGAGTTCTCGGGTTTGTCAAACGGGAATTCATGTCAATCCATAAAAATCACATAGCATCCCGATCTTCAAAAGGAACACAAATTTGCAAAAATACCTTCTGAGTGTCTGACATGAACACAATTTGATGAATTCAAATATTTATTTAAACTTTCAAAAGTTCTGGAAGAAGATTTAGTCCTTGAAGTAAATTTATCATTTAGTAATTCATGATTTTTTTACTTTGAAGGTGCATTATAAGCTTGCAAAGTTTTGTTGAATTATGATCTTGACGGATGGCAGTACAATGAGGCATATAATAAGTTTGTTTTCCCGATGAAGTACCAGGACTGACCTTTTATATTATTTCTTCCTTAAATTGACTGTCTATCACTTCTTTATATTGCACCTAAAAGTTCAAGTTTAATATAAATTGTCTGATCAAATTTAAAAATCATCTTTCAGCATTCTTTATTTAAGTCACATTCTCATCTTTCCATGGAAGTCTTAAATTTTTAAGGGTGTTATTTAATTAAATTTTGATTTTTTTAACCTTTAGATGCTTTAAGTATTTCATGTTGAAATGAAAAAGTTTATTATTTTGCATTGTATTTTTTCAAATCTTTTTATTTGTTTGGAAATTATGCTCTGGAAAAATGAAAGTTAATGAAAATTATAGCAGTAGAAAGGCAGTTTTTCTATTTGAGTGAAATTCGTAATGATTTATAACATGAAAATATCAGCATTTTTAAGGTGCATGGGCTAATAACTTCAGCTTTTTTATATTGTGTTAACTTCATAGAAATACTTTGTTTATTATACATCTTTTTCCAGTTTTCACAAATTCCACTTATTTTATGATGCAGCAGTTTTCTAATGTAAAATAAAAATTGCTTCATATTTTATTAGAAGGTTTGCTTTCTATTGGTTTAGCACTAATGCTATAGCTATTAATTTTTGTGCATATAGTATATCGTTGGGTTTGTGGACCTATAAAATAAACTTACACTGTTGGAAAATGGTTTCTTATGTACTGTTTCAGTACTTATGCATTATCCCATCAATCATAAACCTTCCTCAGGGGCTCACTTTTTGTGAGTATGGGTGTGGCAATTCTGAGACACCCTAGCCCTTCAGGAGATCATCTTCTTGGTGAGACGGATGTCACGATCCTGGAGCCCCAGGGGATCTATCCTTGTCTCCTCTAAGCTGAAACTGTTTTCCTTTCATTCTCCCTTGTCGTTTTCCTCTCCGGAAGTTGGGGCTGGGGCTGGGGCTCGTCATAAGAAACTGAAACTGCCCTTGTCTCTAGTTTTCGAATGACAAGAAAACTGCCCACGTGTTTGCTGTGCGTGGAGACCCATGTCGCTGGAAAGGAGGGTTCTGGTAGTTGAGGGGCGAGGTACTGTCCCCAACACATTGCTTTAACCTCTGGTTCAACTAAATGGGAGGCACTTTGTTGTTCTCATGGGTATCAATCGGTTGGTCACTAGTGCTTGTGTCAATGGCTTGGGTAAGTTTTCAGGAGTACCTCCTTTTGGGAAACCTGACTGTGGGGCTTCAGTTTGCATATAAGTCTGGCTAGTGTTAACACAGGATTCTGTGTCCCCTTGTTAGGCTGTGTGGTGAGCTAGGTAGTCGGACCCACGTCTTTTATCTTTCAAATATGGCTTCATCAATTTTTATCATAAAAAAATCTAAGGAAATCAATCCTGGTACTGCCGTTAGTGATAAAATTATTGTGAAGAAAATACCTATTGAAGCAAATGTCAAAGAAACTAATGATTGTCCATGCTTCCTTGTTGTCTCCAGTCTTTCTGCTAATTGCAAAAGTTGTCTGCTTTCTTGGTAAGCAATTACATCCATTCATACATTAGTGAGCCAAGGAACATAAAGCATCTCTGTTCTGCAGACCTGCTTATTGATACTGTTTTGGGAACCCAGTCTGCTTCCCTTTTACATCAAACAAAACTTGGACAAATATCTATATTTGTGTCAGCACACAAAACACTCATTTTTTGTAGAGATATGATCTCGGAAATTGACTTTCTGTTTGTTTCAGAAGAAGAGTTCATTTCCGAGTTATCTGGCCAAAAGGTTTGTGCTGCTAAGCAGATCAGAATGTGTAAGGAAGGTCAGTTGACTGACATGAAACACGTGATTCTGACCTTCAACTCACCTGATCTGCCAAAGAATAGCAAGGCCGGATATCTTTATTGCCTCATAAGACAATATATTCCAAACCCTATTCAATGCTTCCAGTGCCAGTGTTTCGGCAATTCCAAGATGTCCTGATGTGTGCTCGATTGGTTATGATAGCGATAATTACGCTGCTGCTGCAGTGTGTGTAAATTGCAAGGGTGACCATCCAGCATTTTCTTATTCCTGTCCAAAATGGAAATCAGAAAAGGAAGTTCAGATAACAAAAGTTACTAGGAACATCTCATATTCTGATGCCAGAAGGCTGGTTCCAAGCATACAGCTTCAGCCAAATATACCATATGCCAGTGCCCTTAAATCAACACGTATCATTGCCACCGAAACTTCCATTTGATGACATGGTATCTGAATCTTTAGATTCAGATAGTGTGGAAGGAGGGGCTAGAAGTTCCCAAATATCTACTTGTAACCGAAACCTGCTTCACGTCAAAAGTATGATTAATGCTCATCATCCTGTGTGCTTGGCAGTGCAAGAAACAAAGCTGAAACCGGAACAAGAAGTAAAACTTCAGAGGTTTTCGTTTGTTAGGAAAGGTAATCTTGCAGTGAACATGCCCTTGGAGGTGGAGGTCTCTTGACCTCACTAGACTATCCATCAGGTACACTTCCTTTGACAACAACCCTCCAAGTTGTTGTTAATCGGGTAAATTTTCATATTGTGGTTTCCCTCTTTATTTGCTTCCAAATGAGCATGTTGATCAACAGCATTTAAGTGACCTCATAAAGCAGCTGCCTGAGCCCTTGATTATAACAGGGGATTTTAATGGCTGTAGTCCACTTTGGAGGAGTAAAGACGCCAATTCTCAAGGAAGGCAAATTGAGCACTTTCATTGTTGGGAATGATCTTTACAGTAGCAATCATTATTCCATTTTTGTATCTCTTATACAAAGAGGAGTAAATCCATGTTGAGATCCCCTCGGTTTATGCTTGATAAGCAAACTGGGAACTCATATTCTGTTCAGAGCTCACAGAGGAAATGGTAAAATATGTGCAGATCAATGATGCAGTGGAATCAGTTACTAATGCTGTAATTCAGGCAGTTACACTCTCCATTCCTAGAACATCAGGAAAAATGCTACAGTATTCGAAACCATGGTGGAATTTGGACTGTCATGAAGCACTGAAAAAACAGACAAAAGCGTTGGGAATTTTTCATAGATACCCTACTTTGCAAGACCTTATAGCATTTAAAAGAGCCAAAGCAAATGCTTGAAAAGTAAGACAGCAGAGCCAAAGGGATTCCTGGATTTCATGTGTGTCATCAATAGCATCCTCTATACCTAGTAAGCAGGTTTGGGAAAGAGAAAAGCATGCGGAATATGTAAAGACCACTCACTTTCCTTTTTGGAAAAAGATGGCCAAGTGATTAGCTCCATAGAAGAAACTGTGAATAACATTAGTGAGGCATTTGCTGCCGTTTCTTCCAGCAGAAATTGTTCACTCGCATTTCTTTTTATCAAGCAGCACTCTGAGAGAAATCCCATAGCATTCAAATCTCCCAACTCTGAACCTTACAATAGAGACTTCTATGCTTGAGTTAATGAGAGCTTTGTTACAGACACATAGATCTTGTCCAGCATGAATTATGAAATGGTGAAGCATCTGTCTTACAAGTCACTGATTGCCCTTCTTGCTCTTTACAGTTGGGTGTGGAAGGAGCGAAATTTCCCCAGTGCATGGAGGAGAGCTGTTGTAATTCCTATTGCTAAGCCAGGGAAAGATCCGAGGAAGCCCTTGAACTATTGGCCAATAGCCCTTATGAGTTGTGTATGCAAGCTGTTTGAAAAAATGGTAAACAAGCCAAGTAGTCTATTTCTTGGAAAAGAATAATGTTATATCACCTTATCAAAGCTGTTTTCGAAAGGGAAGAACAATCGCAGATAATATGCTCCTTTTGGAGGCATCCATTCAAAAAGCTTTTGTTAGAAGAAACCATCTTGTCTCTTTTTTGGAGGGGGGGACATTGCTTATGATAAGGCATAGAGATATGGTATACTTCAGTATCTTCATGAGAGTGGCTTGCGCAGCAACCTACCAATTTTCATTCACAATTTTTTAAATGCTAGAACATTTTAAGTAAGGATTGGCTCTCCTTTGTCAGAAGTTTTTTAACAGGAAAGGGGTGTGCTCAGTATAAAACTGTTCAGCTTGAAAATCAACCCTGTATCAAAAGAACTACCTCTCACTGCATTAGGCTATTTATATCTTGATGACCTGCAAGCTGTCAAAGGGCAGACATAAAACATGTAGAGAGGCAATTACAGATCATTTTGAACAGAATCGAGAAATGGTCAAACAAGCAAGGTTTTACTTTTTTTAAACAGAAGACTATGCGGGCACTTTTGTAGAAAGCGAGGTCTCCATACTGTACCTGAGTTATATATAAATGGTTCAATGATTCCAATTGTACCTGAAGTAAAGTTTTTCGGAATGATGTTTGTCTGAAAATTGACTTTCTTTTCTCATGTTTTAAACCTGAAATAAAAAAATGAATATACTAAATAATAATGAAAATACTAAATATTTTGAAGGTCTTGACCTAGGGTGCAGAGTGCTGCTGTGTGCTTTGCATTTACAGATTACTTGTCCACTCTAGACTGGAGTATGGCTCAGTTGTTTATGGATCTTTTTGGTCTTTTTTTAAAACTAGATCCTGTTCATCATCAGTCTCTGTGGGTTTGTTCTGGAGATTTCAAGGTATCTCCTGTCATCCAGATCCTTTATGTTGATTGTAATGAACCATTACTCCACTTGAGGCCATAATGAATTGTCTCTTTGGCAGTATTTTAATTGCCTCAACCTGACCATCCCAAAAAGCTATGTTTGCTTGATAACATCTGTGACATTTTGTTTGAAGCACAACCAGCCTGTGTGCCTTCTTTTTCTTTAAGAGTTCATTCTCTGATTGAGGAATTCTCCTTGTCTGGTTATCTCCAAGCAGTATAACATTTTGAAATCCCATCTTGGGAAAATACAGAAATCCATCTTCTTAATTTAATCTTATCCACCATCACATTAAAACAAACACTAACGAGACTGTCTACAGACTATTTTTTGCTCAGCACAGGCATAGATATAGCAGTTATGTTCTCATATATACAGATGGATCCAAGTCAACTGGTCATGTTGGGATGGCATTTGAAATTCGAGATTTCAAGGGCA
>KK120735.1:216570-247160 GCA_000611955.2 Stegodyphus mimosarum | reverse complement strand
GTCTTAACATCAGAACTAACTGCTTTATATTCTGCATTTCTGTACACATCAAAGCTACACCATAAAAAATTCATAATTTATACATACAATGTGTTCAAGACTTTAGAAGGTTCTTCCAGCACTCATTGTTCTGTAGTCATAAGATATTCTCAAGTTAATTTTAAACTTGCAAAAGTGTGGTTTTGAAATTCTGTACTGCTGGGTTCCTGACCATGTTGATATCAGTGGAAACAAACTGACATGCGTGACAGCCAAATTTGCTGTTGATTTGTGGAGGTAGCATGTTCCTCTGATGGCTACTAAGAAGGTTATCAAGAGAAAAATCTGAGAGAAGTGGTAACTATTGTGGGATACTCAGGTCCTCCATAAACTTCAAAGCATGAAACCTGTACATTTTAATGACTTGGACTTACCTCTTGACTGAATAATCGCGAAAGAGGTCAGTACTCATTTATTTCAGTAATTGAGAGAAACTGGCTTTTATTATCTAATTTGATGTTATATCCTCATATTTTAATGCTACATATTTTAAGGTCTCATGTTTTAAGATTTCTACCAGCCATTTCATATTATTATACGAATCATGAGTAACTTCATTTCAGTATTCATTGTTTTATTACTTCTGTTGATTTTATATGCCTGTTGTTGTTTTAAATGTGTGATTGTACTTAATTGTCTGTTTATTGTCAACATGTGTCTGGCACTTCCTCTCCAGGTTGTGTGCCATATAGCCTACCAATCCACTCTAATCTAATCCAATCATAAAACTGTCATCAAGCAGTGCCATTTAATGCCAGTTCTGGATAAATGAGGCATCATGATATTTGCACTTTCATTTAATGTAATCTCGATTGATTCTCAGTTCCTTTTGTTTTTATGAACAAGGACATAAATTAACTGTTATTGGTGTATTTTGAGAAAATTGAGTTCGAAGTCTGTAGAATCTCATTTGTGACTGCACTCCAGTTCATTAACAGCTGGGCAAGAAAACTAATATCTGTTGAATACTGAAAATAACAGTTGTATATGGCTTATGAAACAGTAATAGAATCAAACAATTACATGCAAAAAGTTTGTATAGTTTTCTGAACAAAGCTAGGTTCTGATAAAATCAAAGAACCTAAGAAAATAGTAGAAATCTGTGAAAGCCTTTTGTATGAAGCAAGTTGAATAAGCAAGCAACAAAGGCCATAACTTTGTAGATTCTGCAGAAAGACTGATGAATATTTTACTATAAAAGTTGCAGACAGTTGTATGGCTTAGTATTCCACATGAATGTCATTTTGGCAGAATCTCTCTCAACTTTCATGATTCAATTATAATTAACTTTTGTGGTCACCAATATAATACATAAGAGCTCTATTTCTTTTTTGGATCTGATCAGCCTGTAAAACAAAATTGTGCTTCTGGAAAATGCTTTTTTATATTCTCTCTTTCTTATTCATAATTTTATTTTAAGATAAAACATGGTTAATTAAAGCAATGAAGGCAGCAAGCCATCTGTAGTATTTCCTGATATATAATCAGTCAAGAATTAAATTTTCATGCTTGTGTTCCTGTGACCCATACCATATCAGTTAATAGTTAAATAATTACTAATTTTTGCATCAAATAAAAGCATTACTAAGCAAACTTGTACAAAATTTTCAAAAATTATGAGAATATATCTTTTAGTTTGAATTTCTGTTACTGTCCAATGTAGCCTTCTTAAAATGATCAGAGTTCCTGACATCTTTGATCTTTTTTTAATGTAGTTAGAGATCATGATTATCAGTGATGGTTAGTATAGTCATTAACAAGAAATTGTTTTAATTAGCTAAAAAAATGTATCAGTTTCAGATAAAGACCAGCACATTGTTGCCAATCAATGATGCATGATATTTTTTATTTATTTTTAATAATGTAAAAGTGCATTTCTTATTTGCATAAGAAAGTTAATGCTCTAAAATATTGTTTTATATGTGCTTCTTAACTCCTCATTGCACAAATAAGCAATCAGAAAGTGCTCTTTTTTACTCTGTTTTTTATTAATTTTTTTAAATTCTTTAACTCAAGCTATTTTGACCTCTTTCTTTATTTTAATTAAAAACTGCAGCAACTGTGTTCTGTTATATTCATGTTTGAAAAAAAAAAATCTTGTGTCTCTATATTTGTGTTGTATCTGGGAAAAAAAAGTGTATTATTCAAATGTGCAGAAATATTTTAGTTCGTTGTACCCAAGTTAAAGTGTAAATTTGTAATAAATTAAATGTTTTTATTGCTCTAGGTTATAGTTTATAAAAACCATGTAAAAATTTGTATACATCAGTTGCAAAATTTTTAATTCTACTGATATGTATGCTTACATCTGCATCCAAAATAAGACCTGATAATGATAAAATTATGCTGCAAAGCAATAGACTACAAGTAATTTCATTTTAAACAATAATGTATTTTTTTAATAATTTGGCATTCTTTTTGTACCATTTTGCTCTCACACAACCAACACTAAAATTTGAATTTTTTTTTAGTTCAATTTTAATTTAATTCAGTAACTGTAAAGATTTAGTTTTAGGAGATGATAATATTTGGCATTGTTTTTATTTAGGTATCAGAAAATAGTTAAAATGTTTATGTGAATTTTTTTTTCTTTACTTTTTTTTTAAATGATATTAGAATGTAAATCTAAATTTTCAGATTATGATAGTTATTTTTAATTGTTTTTCTAGAAGTACTGGTCACTTAATGAACACTGTGGGGGGGGGGAGAAAACGATTCTATGACTCAAATTATGCCTAAATATTAAATTTTGTAAAGTTTGGCGTGAAATTTACAGAGAAACTCATAAATTTAACTTGGCGAATTTTTTTCAGTTTGAGCCAAGAATTATTCAATTGGCAAACTACTTAATATGTGGCAACCTATTTTCTTTCCCTTCCAATTGTGCAGCGGAAGAAAAAAAGTCACATCGTTCCTGCCTTTTACATTGTGGATAAGAGGAAAAAAGTCACATTGTTCTACTTTCAAACAATTTTAACAAAGTGTGTAAACCACATTTTCGTTATTATTACTTTCAACAAATATGCCAAATTTCAAAACGCGCCAATATATAACTTCATGTATATCTGCGGAAATTTTGAATAAAAAGTTCTAATTTTTTGCAGGTTTGCTTAGAAATAAATCTACTTTAAGATGATTGTAAAAATTTTATAGGTTATAATTAAAAAAATTTTTTGAAAAATTATTTAAAAATAAATCATAAAAAAATGGGCGAATTTTGTTTGAAATGAACCTAAATTTCGAATTGTGTAAGAAGGAATCAAATAAGTTTCATAAAAAATGAGATATTAATGAATATGTATCAAATTCAATTAACATTGACGAGCTAAAATTTCGAGAGCTAATTTTTGAAAAACTACTCTTGCGATATTTACAAAATTTGGCAGTTTGGCGTCATTTGAGTCGTAGAATCGAAATATGGAAAAAAATTGGCTTGTCATTTCAGAAAAAGTCCGATTTTGTGTTAAAATACCTATATTTAAACAATGCTATATATAAATCTAATACGTATCCTAAGTCGCGCTTTAGAGACATGAAAAACACAATTTGAATTTCATCAATTGGCTCAGTAGAACGGGAGGTATAGAACTGTCCCCCCCTTTTTTTTGCACAGCATGCATAACTTTTCCATAAACTTTCATTATTGATAAAATCTAAATCTTATTTCAAATGATAACATAAGTGTAATCTATGCTGAAATTTATAGTACAAAGTCCGAAATCTGGGTGGACAATATCTAGATCACCCATAAAACCGTTTTTAACCATACTTAGTGAAGAGCATAATAGTCAAGAAAAGGAAGGTGTAATGTAAAGTGGTTATTCCCTGGACTAAATGAAATTGGACAATTACTTTTTATTTAAACTTGAATTTAACAGAAGGTACAAATTATGCATACAGTCAAAACTCTGCCGCTTGCAGGTAATTCAAACAAAAAATTCCAAGTACAATCTAAAATGGATTTGTAGCTTGGAACTTCACAAATTAGCCTAATAAAGTGTTGGCTCAATACTTGAAATGGTACGGTATAACTTTGACTAGAAAAATTACTAATGCCAAAGTAGTAACTGGCAGAGCCAGATGAGAGAAAAAAAAAATTCTTAACTCATTTGCATATTGGTGAGGACTAACAAAAAGGAGAAATTAAGTAAAGATTCAAATCATAAAAATTGATTAATTAATATAAAATACCATATAATGTAACAGTTTTCCATTGCTATGATAATGCCCTCAATCATCTATCAACTTATGGACAGCAAAATTAGTAGTACGGTTTTAAATCCAGAAAATATCACTATTAATAGTGAAGAAAATGACAATGAAATTATTTAGAATTAAAAGATTTTGGTTCTTAGTTAAGTAGAAAACCTCAGAATAACAGTTGCAAGAAATGGACAATGGATTAATTAATTTGTAAATTAAAGACAAAGTATTCGCACAAAATACTAAGCATATGTTGTTTATTAAAACAAATATTGGTTTTTTTTTTTGTTTTTTAAAAAAAATTTTTGTTTTTTTTTTTTTTTTTTTTCAAATTTAGATTTTTTTTTAAATCATAAATGCTTCATTATATCATAAACACTTGTTTCATATTTTTAATTGCATAATTTCAACATGTTATCATATTAGATTTAAACTGATACTCTGAAATCCAGAATCATTGAGGTCCCAACAACTCTGGATAAGATTGGACTTATTAATATATTATCTCAGCATATTTCAAGTATAAGTTTTAAAGAAAATATTCAATACAATTTTATAGTTATTCTTACTTCTTTAAAATCTAATGTAACATGTTTTTCTTGGTTAACTTCTGCTGGTATGCTTTTATCAGGTGTTAAACTCAAATTCTTCATCTTTGATATGATGGACAATCCTAGGTATCAAATTTTATTAATAAATGAATGAAATTTCAAAGGAATTTGTTTTTAATAAACTTCCTAAGTATTTCTATACTTTTATGTTAATTAAAATACAGAGAATAAAAAAATATTGTATTTTTGAACATAAGGTATTGTGACAAAAGAATGCTTTGAAATTCCAACAGAGTTGTCATGTGGTCTTCCATTGAAGAATTATAAAAAAATGAACTGGGTTAATATAAATAAAAACTTTCGTAAATGAAAGTATTTATGATGCTAGTTGAAAATTAGTATGAAACTTGTAGTGCAAATAACTGCAAAACATGTTTAATTTTTACAAAGTTTGGTGTTTATATATGGTGCCAGTTGAAAATTAGTACAAAAGGTGAATTACAATCTGAAGTGAAAAAAAGAAAGAAAAAAAAAAGCACATCATTTAAGAACAAGTAGGATTATACTTATGTTAGTGACTTCATTACTGTACATAAACCTAATGTGAGTGTTATGAGGATCAGCAGGTTAGAAATGAAGATTATAGAACAACCTCTTCCTTTTTCGTTTAGTGAAATCTCAGGCAGTCAAAGTTATGTAGCTTTCTTGGTATTTTATATAAAACTATGTCTGAATTTTAGGTATATCTGTGGAGGACATTTAATTGGTTTTGTAGAATTTTAATTTCAAGAATTTTCTACTAGCAGTCATTTGTATGAAATTTCAGTTTAATTTATAAATAAATAATCAACAAATTTAGCGTCTTTAGATTTGATGTTAATACTTTCTTTCAAAGAATGTCAGTGCCATGTGGTTTTTTTTTTTTTTTTTGGCAGATAGGATTATTTTCATCAATTTAGAGGTTTCAGTTTTTATTATTCTTATCATGACAAACCAAAAGTATGTGATGGCTGTCTGCCTAATGCAAGGAATGCTTTGATGAAAGAATTTCTGTGGGAAACTGGCTCTTATTCCCATTACATATTGCTAACTTTAGAGAATTTTTAGTTTATGAGATTTTACAAATTCAAATAAATCCTTATTTCATATTGTTTTCTCACTATTTTTAACTGCTGTTATAAATAGCCAGTTTTTTCCCACATTTAAATAATTTTAATACAGCTTTCATTGTACACTGGTGTGCAAAAACTTAAGCTACAGGTGTTCTTTTTGTCATAAGTAAACGAAAAGTCAACTGAGAGACAATATTTTGTATTTAATTGATGACGAAAGCATAATTGTGCAAAAATGAATGCAATGCATACAATATGGAATCAAAGAAAAAAGACTTTATTGAACTCATAGTATCATTACACATGACTGTCTGTACAAGAGGAGAAACAGCAAACAAATGTTCCTTAGTATGGGATATGCCCTCCCGTTACTGCAATGGTTGCTTTGCACCGTCTCACCATACTCAGCACCAACTTGTCCAACAGATCTTGACGTAAGAGTGCCCATTCCTCAATCAGTATCTGTTTCAGTTGTTGGGTGTTCCACGGAGGATGTAATCGTGCCAGGAGGCGTCTTTCCAAAGTATCCCACACATGTTCTATGGGATTTAAACCAGGGATTCTATGGGATTTAATATGCTGACCAATCCATTTGAGTGATATCTTCACTTTCCAGTAGCGTCTGAACAGCAGGAGTCCGGTGTGGCCGTGCATTGTCATCCATAAAAACGAAATCTGCTCTAGTGGAACCTCGGAACAAACGCATGTTGAGAAGGATCACCTTCTGACAACAGCGATCTCCGGTTACAGAACCCCTGTCGAAAACATGGAGCTCTGATCGCCCATTCAGCATAATGCCACCCCAGACAAGAACTCCAGTACCGCCGTAATGGTCTCTTTGCGTGATGCTACTGGGATGAAACCGTGTCCTGGTGGTCAACTGCAAATCAACTGGTGTTGAGAATCGCTTGTGGTACTAAAATGATTCTCATCTGTAAAGAGGACACGGCTCCATTGATCGGATGTGTAGTTTTTATGCTCCTTGCACTACTCTAAACGGTGGCGCCGATGGCCAGCTTTCAAAGAGATGCAGCGTATAAGACGGCGGGCGAATATGCTACCTTTGTGAAAGCGTCTGGACACTTAACCACGACACTTGTCGCCCCATTGCTGAACTATGGCGCTTTCTGACTGGGTTCGGGCTCTTTTCGCCTGCAGGACGATATATCGGTTATCCGCTGCAGTTGGTTTCCTGGGACGGCCACCACCAACCTTTCTAACAGCTGTACCTATAGTTTGGAAGGCTTTCCAAGCGCGCGAGATGACACTTTTGTTGACTGCGAATTCTTCAGCTACACTAGTCACACTACGCCCCTCCACCAGCTTTCCTATCATTCTTCCACGTGTGAAGTCGTCCAGGTCATTTCTTCTACCCATATTTCACGAAAGAACTCTCTTACACTTGCAGCGAATGTCTTTAATTGCGTCTCCTTCCTTCCTTCTATTTAGTCTTGAGCACGCGTTTTGCATACGCTCGCGTCGCTTGTGACGTTTTGTTCCTGACATTTGCATACGCATGACCTTTCTACTGCATTGCGTGTTCATTGTAGTGATCGCAAGAGCCCCTTTTCTGCAATTTCAAGGCTATCTGATTAAAACTTACTTTGTTGCTTAAATTTTGCACACCTGTATAATTTATGCAAAAATTAAAATGCAAAGTAATCTTTGTAAAAAAATCAAATCAAGATTTGGATCTTGGATTATTTCTGAAGTTTCTAAGGCCAGAAATATGAAGGTTTGCTAAATTCTAAGTCATTTTTCCTGAATTAGATAAAGTTCTCATCCATTGTGTCTACAAATAGTATTAAAGTCAAACAGTAATTTTCTAACTAAAATGTTAGTTAACACTTATTGCATTAAAGAAAAGAAAATTTGTGTGTATGCAATAAAGTGCACGAAAAGTATCTATTCAAATAGATATTTTTATTTCACTTTAGTCATGCCTCTGGTGAAGGTATCTAGCCACGCGTCTGGCCCTTGCCACACCTCTATTATATTGCGCTTATTTATATGTTTCTAGTTATATTAAATTAGTTAAATTGTATTGCTATTTTAGAGCATATATTTTCCTTATCCTTTAATGTTATGGAAATAGCTGTGGACAAGCGTTATCACAATAAGCGGTGCCTACTGTAGATGTGATTCTTTCAAAAAGGCACTAAAAGATTTGTCAATATGTACAATCTACACACAAAAAAAAAGGGCAGTTCCTATATCTCCGTTCTACTGGACCGATTGTCGAAATTTACCTTGCGTTTTCCATGTCTCGAAAGCACAACCTAGGATATATATTAAATTTATATATAGCAGTAATCTAACATAGGTATTTTGACACAAAATCGGACTTTTTCTGAAATAACATACCAATATTTTTCCATATTTCGATTCTACGACTCAGATAATACCTAGATATCAAATTTTGTAATTTTTAGTGAGAAATTTATATAGAAATTTAAAAATTTATCTTGACGCATTTTTTTTTTTTCAGTTTGTGCCATGAATAATTGATATGGCGAACGTCTTAATTTATGGCAACCTATTTTCCTTTCATTTTTCTCATTGTTCACAAGCGGAACAATGGTCACGTTCATTGCTATCAAAAAATTATACAAAGTGCGTGAACCTCATTTGGCGTTATTATCGCTTATAACAGATATGCCAAATTTCAAAACGCGCCAATATGTAAATTCACGTATATCTTAAGAGAGTTTTTTTCAGTTTGCGCCAAGAATAATTCACTTGGCGAACTTCTTAATTTATAGCAATTTTTTTTTTTTTTTTTTTTTTTTTTTTTTTTTTTTTTTGCTTTGCACACGAGTCACCGTTCATACAGGGTGGGGCAGGGAAACGGCAAATTTTGAACGTTACAGTTGGCAGCACTGTAGAGCCGGCAGTTGTTTGAAACTTTGCACAATTGTTGTGAACGCATTGCCATTTAGTAATCATGGATCATTGGACTGGTGCGGAACGTGCAGTAGCTGTGAGAGCGTTTTATAAAAATGATGATAGTGCGACTGCCACGCAGAGAATATTTCGACAGCATTACCAACTTGGACGTCATGGACGTGTCCGATCTGCGCATGCGATTACAACGTTGGTGCGTAATTTCGAAGAAACAGAATCTGCCTTGAAAAAGAAACCTCCAGGTGGCATTCCAACGGTACGTACCCCAGAGAACATTGAAGCTGTTAGAGCTGCAATCGAGAGAAGTCCTCGCTGTTCCGTTCGACAGCAGGCATCTTCGCTAGGGATTAAGCGACGAAGCCTACAAAGAATACTGCACGAATTAGACTTCCAACCCTATAAGTTGCAGATTGTGCAACAATTACATGAACGAGACCCAGCGTCACATATGGAGTTTAGTAGCCAGATATTGGCTAAAATCAACGAGGACGTGAATTTCCTTGGTAACATATGGATATCAGATGAAGCCCATTTCCACCTCAACGAATTCGTGAACGAACAGAATTTTCGTTATTGGGCACAGGATAATCCTTGTGAGTTTCACCAGCAACCACTACATAGAGCCAAGGTCACAATATAGTGTGCTGTATCATGTCATGGTGTTATCGGCCCTTACTTTTTTGCACGTGAAGATGGTAGTGCAGCGACAGTAACATCCGCTCGATATGTTGAAATGCTTCAAACATTCTTTACACCGAGACTGTACGAGCTTAATCTTAACATCGAAAACATTCAGGACAGAGCTACGTCACACACTGTTCGACAATCCATGGCAGCAGTTCGTCAGTTGTTTGCAAGACGCATTATTTCATGTAACGGTGGCATTGAATGGCCTGCGAGATCCCCTGATCTTAGTGTGTGCCACTTCTTCCTGTGGGGATATCTTAAAGTCAAGGTGTATCGTACACGTCCTGCAACAAGCCATGAACTGAAGAACACTGAAAAAGAAATCACTGTCATTCCCCAAGATTTGCTACACCACGCATTCCAGAGTTTTCATAACAGGATGTTAGAGTGTGAACGCCGAATTGGAGCACATCTTTCCGATGTTATCTTTAAAAAGTAAAGAGACACTTTTGGACATTTTGATTGTAAAAATGTAAATGGCATGCTGAATACATGCACTTTCGTTAATAAATTACTAGTTTTATGAATTTATTCGTCGAAATGACGTTATTTCGAAATTTCCCGTTTCCCTGCTCCACCCTGTACTTTCAAATAATTTTAACCACATTTGGCGTTATTATCGCTTCTAACAAATGTGCCGGTGTGTAAATTCATGTATATCTTAGGAAATTTTCAAAAAAAAAAGACTTAATTTTTTTCAGGTGTGCTTAGAGATACATCTTCTTTTAGATGACGGTAAAAATTGTATAGGTTATAATTCAAAAATTTTTTCGAAAAATTTATAAAAATTATTTAAAAATAAAGAATTGGTGAATTTTATTTTCGAATGAACCTAAATTTCGAAATGTAAAAGGAAGAATCAAATAAGTTTAACCAAAAAAAAAAAAAAGAGAGAGAGAGAGAGAGATCAATAAATATATACCAAATTCGATTAACACGTAGGAGCTAAAATTTTGAGAACTAATTTTTTAAAAACTACTCCTGCGGTTTTTACAAAACTTGGAAGTTTGGCATAATTTTAGTCGTAGAATTTAAATATGGAAAAAAAATTGGTATGTTGTTTCAGAAAAGGTCAGATTTTGTGTCAAAATACGTATGTTAGAACATTGTTTTATATAATTCTAATATATATCCTTAGTCGCTCTTTCGAGACATGGAAAACGAAGTTTAATTTCGACAATCGGTCCAGTAGAACTAGAGATATGACACACCAATTTTTTTCCATATTTCGATTCTACGACTCAAATTATGCCAGACTGCCAAGTTTTGTAAAAATCGTAAGAGTTTTTTTTTTTTAAACAATTAGCTCTCAAAAGTTTAGCTCTTTGATGTTAATAATTGAATTTGGTATATATTTATTAATATCTCTTTTTTTATTAAACATTTTTTAATTCTTCCATTCACATTTCGGAATTTAGGTTTATTCCAAATAAAATTCGCCCATTTTTTATGATTTATTTTTAAAATTTGTATTTTTAAATAATTTTTGTAAATTTTTCGAAAAAAATTTTTGATTATAACCTATAAAATTAGCAGAATTAATAAATGATACAAGCTTTTTTCTGCTGTGGGTATTTTCATAAAAACAATAAATTATTTCAGATTTTTTATCTTGTCTGTATTTTCGTAAAAATAAATGATGTATTAAATAAAATTAAATAAATTGAATTAAATAAAATTGCGCATTCTGTATATATTTGAATCTTTTACATCGAAAATTATTTAATCAATTTTATGGATTATTTAATTATTTTGAAATCCAGTATGATTAATGTGTGAAACGTTTTGATCCAAAGGCGCTAAAATTTTTCTTGGTGGGTTTTGTGTCCACAAAGTATATCGTGATGACAAAACGGGTATCTTTAGGGTTTTAAGGAATTGTTCAGAAAACATGTAAAGAAATAAATGCAGCGTTTGTAGCATAGAGAGATCAATAAATATATACCAAATTCGATTAACACGTAGGAGCTAAAATTTTGAGAACTAATTTTTTAAAAACTACTCCTGCGGTTTTTACAAAACTTGGAAGTTTGGCATAATTTTAGTCGTAGAATTTAAATATGGAAAAAAAATTGGTATGTTGTTTCAGAAAAGGTCAGATTTTGTGTCAAAATACGTATGTTAGAACATTGTTTTATATAATTCTAATATATATCCTTAGTCGCTCTTTCGAGACATGGAAAACGAAGTTTAATTTCGACAATCGGTCCAGTAGAACTAGAGATATGACACACCAATTTTTTTCCATATTTCGATTCTACGACTCAAATTATGCCAGACTGCCAAGTTTTGTAAAAATCGTAAGAGTTTTTTTTTTTTAAACAATTAGCTCTCAAAAGTTTAGCTCTTTGATGTTAATAATTGAATTTGGTATATATTTATTAATATCTCTTTTTTTATTAAACATTTTTTAATTCTTCCATTCACATTTCGGAATTTAGGTTTATTCCAAATAAAATTCGCCCATTTTTTATGATTTATTTTTAAAATTTGTATTTTTAAATAATTTTTGTAAATTTTTCGAAAAAAATTTTTGATTATAACCTATAAAATTAGCAGAATTAATAAATGATACAAGCTTTTTTCTGCTGTGGGTATTTTCATAAAAACAATAAATTATTTCAGATTTTTTATCTTGTCTGTATTTTCGTAAAAATAAATGATGTATTAAATAAAATTAAATAAATTGAATTAAATAAAATTGCGCATTCTGTATATATTTGAATCTTTTACATCGAAAATTATTTAATCAATTTTATGGATTATTTAATTATTTTGAAATCCAGTATGATTAATGTGTGAAACGTTTTGATCCAAAGGCGCTAAAATTTTTCTTGGTGGGTTTTGTGTCCACAAAGTATATCGTGATGACAAAACGGGTATCTTTAGGGTTTTAAGGAATTGTTCAGAAAACATGTAAAGAAATAAATGCAGCGTTTGTAGCAGAATAAGAGTGGAATGTACAGAATCTACATTGATGTGCAAAATTAAGAAAATTTTCACCTTTGTTCGATTATCTAGAGAACTGATAGAAGGCTAATAAAATTTGGTGTGGATATCGAAGTAATACAATATATATATATATATAATAGTAAATGCAAGGAAAAGACGGAGCAGCGTCGATGCATAATAGCTATGTAAGGTAAAAAAAAAAACGTGGCGGTTTTAATTCCATTTTTATTTTCCAGTTGATGTTCGTGGCCACAATGACTTGCCACTCCAGTCGTGCCTATTTAAGAACATTTACATTTTGGAAAATTTTGCGATAGAAAGCGCGTGCAACGAAATAGCTACCAGGCAGCGCACAGAAAGAAGCTGAAGTGCCTAGTTAGCCAGTATGGTAGCACACGAAGAGAAAAGTTTTGATATGAGTTAAAAGTTGCAGTTTCCAATTATTACGTTCTCAGCGCTGCGCAGGCCATGCAAAATAGAATGATCTAGAAATGACGCAGTCCAGAGAAGTTATTACGATTTGTAAAACAGATAGAATTAAAGAGAATTAGTGGTTAGTTTAAATTATAATTTTGATTTACATATTTTATCTTCATATATATATATATATATATGTAGATGACGTGTTGATACCCAATCTGCGGAAATAGAATGACAGAGCCATCTAGATGAAAATTATGGATTTGAAAATAGATGTGGCTGAATACAACATAATTTTATTATTGGATAAAACATTGCCGCAGACACAATATTTGCATCACACAGAATCGTGGTTGCAGTATGCACCACACAATTTTAAAACTTACCCCATCGACAAACAATGGCTGATACAGTTGCATGGGAAAGCTACAGCGGGAAAGAAGGATGAAAGAGAGAATGTAATTAGATTGCAGCGGTATTTATAGTAAAATTTTTCTTCAAATTGATTAGCTAAGAACTAAACGCAGTGCAGAAAATTAAGATGACATGATCCGGAATTAGTTTTCAGATATGACGCAGTGTCGAAAAAGCTAGTACTATTTTTAGAATAGGGAAGGGGAAGTGCTGTAATTAAAAAGAGGAATTAATGGGCTATTGCTAATTTAATGTATAATTCACAGGTACATATTTTTATCTTAATTATGTACAGAGAGAGACTGGATAGATTTATTATATAGAATAATGAAACTTCCAGACAAACGCAGCCATAGATACTGCATAATGTATTACTGGATTATTAGTTCTTGAGACAGGTATTCTAATTCACAGATCATCATGGGCGCAATATGCACCCTATAATTTTTAAGTTTAGCGCATTTTAACACAATGACGGGAGAGGGCGGCAACGTGTTACCTTGATTCATATAAACGGAAAAGTCCGTAATTATCTAATATGGAGATTTAGTTTAACAGGAGAAAGGTTTCGATTTGGAAGTTTTAAGTTCCAAATTGTCTACTTCATCATCCTTCTGTAATGGATGGAAAGAATACACCAACAACAGTCATGGTATATATGCATGATCCTGCCTAATGCTCATTTTCGAAGGAAGGTCTAAAACAGAGGTTGCGAGATCGAACAAAAAAGGCTGATAGGAGTATGGTCCCACCTAACTGTCATATAGTTCTCGCAATGTGACTTCGTAACAGTCTGTTCCATTCCTGCAACAGTTCTGTTTTCAGGTCCTGGATGGCTGTCGGAGGGAAAGGCGAGTTGTGATTGCCATTTCAAAAACGTCCCGAATATGTTCTATAGTGTGTATGTCTGGATATCTGGCTGACAATCCATCCAATTAATGTTCTCATTTTCCATGACCTCACCCACCATATTACCGCTATGTGAAAGAGCGTTATTGTAGAAAACAAAAAATATTCTGAGAAGGAAGGAATACGAGTTTAATCTGTTTTGCAAGACCTGTTGTTTGCGTTCCGCTAACTACTGCGCAGAAGAGAGGCCGTTTAAGATGGCGCAGAAGGCAGCAGCTTTGAAGCAAGCATCAATGGAGAACCGTTCTTTTCATTGACGAGTTCACGATTCAGCCTAACCACTGCTCCTCGGAACACCTTCACCTTGAGAGAACCAAGGATCTGTTATTTCTTTTCCAACACCTGAGAAAGGAGGCAGTGTAGCAACAGAGATTTTGATGTTCTGGGTAGGCATCATGTTGAAATAGGGCAAATTCCTTCATGTCTTTAGCAGAGGCTCTACGACTGCTCCGAGATGCAAGGAAGAAATCTTACAGCTCTATGTTCTCCTTTTCAGGGGGGTAGTTGGCTCTTAGCTCATTTTATGGACGAAAGCGCATGTGGACATAGAGTTAATCTGGTGGATGATTTTACTGGAAAGTGGGCGTATTAACCAGATGGCCAGCCAGATATCGAGATCTAAACCATATAGACTATAGAAGAGAAACACGCCAATGGGACAATCAAATTCGCTGAAACAACCTTGTATTTGACGTATCCTATATCCAAGTCATGGATCGAGTCATGGATCTGCAAAAATTATCCAAAAAGCTTCTTCCGTTGGTGAATTGGATTTTCTTGAGGCTTTTCGTATTCACAAAGATTTAGCAAGTTTAGTGATCGATTTTAAGTCTAATCCAGTCCTTCCTAGCGCTTTTAAAATTCTATTAACATAATTCTTGATGATTATTTTTGCCGATAGATAGCGTTGCCTCCTCGCGTGTGGTTCTACCTGAGAGTATAAAAAGCTGTTACTCAGCTTTCTTTCCCTTTCTAGATATTTTGTTCTCCTGATGAGGAGGCATCTGTAGCTGCCCTCGAAATCGATTGAGTGTTTTTTTGTAAATGTACGCCAAATACAAGGTTGTTTCAGCGAATTTGATCATATAGACTATATCTGGGACGCTCTTGGGAAGGCATTTGTAATTGGCCTTACGTCTCCCAGAACAATCCAAAGCCTGAAAACAGTGTTGCTACGGGAGTGGGACGGACTGCCACAGGGACTCCCAAACTACCTCATTTTTAGTATAAAATAACATTGTGAAAGCTTTATGACTTGGTAAAGGGGACCATACCCCCTATAGCCTCATATTTTTACTTCTGTTTTAGACCTCCTTGCGCCGATAAACCTTACGTATGACCGTTCATATATATTTATATAAATATATGTGTGTGTGTGTATGATAAAAACAATATGTATGTATGAATTATACAGTTAATTAGCAATAGCCCTTTAATTCCTCTTTTTAATTTGGCTTTTCCCCATCTCTTTTCAAGACTGCCTCATATCTGAAAACTAATTCCGCATTATTTCATCTTAATCTCTTAGCCAGTCAGTTTAAGGAAAAATTTTACTATAAATACCGCTGCAATCCAAAGCTTCCACGTGCCGCTCAGGTTACTGTAGTCCATTGTTTGAAGATGGGCTAAATTTTAAAATTTCGTGGTACATACTGCACTCATAATTCTGTTTGAAGCAAACATCGTGTCTGCATAAATGCTCTATCTAATAATAAAAATATGTTTAATTCGGTTATATCTTCAAGTCCATTGTTTCCATCTTCAGAAGTCTCTTGCTGTGTGCGGAATTTGAAAATCAACACGTCATCTACATCATCGAATCATTATTTATATAGGGTTCGATATATATATGTATGTATGTATGTAAAATGTAATCTAACTTTCGAATAATAAATTAGTAACCTTTTAACTTTCATTTCATTTTAAAAATAACAGCAATAAATTTTTCTCCCTGCGGTTCTGATACGCACTTACCGATGAAATCTGAACTCAAAATCCTGTACATTAAAGTGTCATGTGATATAAAACGGAATTCGTATAAAAAACTTAATTACGTCGCAACTCCCACTTCTTGACTTGCTCGTCGTTTCTGTTCCTTACGTGTCACAAGCTACGCAAAATTTACTTTCCTAAATTTGTCCATTGTTTAAGATGTAAGCGGGAGAAAATTATGGGGTGTATCGCGCACCCACAAGTGATAATGTACATTCCACTAAAATAAAATTATGTGTGGAATTTACCGTTATGTCTATTTTCGAGTGTCATCTTGCTAACTACGCAGCAAAGTCTTCAAGTTATGATGCAGTCCTCTCCAATATTCTTCCGTTGCAACTTTCACTAAGTCATCTTGTTCCAATAATGGCGCAGTTTTCTATAATAATGCAGTTGTATCACAATAATAACGCAGTTTTACTACATCAAATACACAGTCCAGTCACATTAATGTGACCACCACGTACTTTCCATGTCAGAGTTAAATAACCAATCACAGAAGGCAGGTGGCAGCACAGTGCAGTTGAGCGTATATAAAGGGTGTGTGAGGGCTTCGGAAAACATTTCAATCGTTGGCGTAATGCAGAAACGAAGCGATTTATCCTACTTCCAAAAGGGCATGATCATTGGCTTTCGGGCCAAGGGTGGAAGCATTTCCGAAACGGCTGAGTTTGTGAACTGTTCGCGTGCCGCCGTGGTAAAAGTGTACCGTGCATGGCAAAATGGGACTGTCCAAAATCAGCGACGTGGCAAATGTGGTGCACCACGGGCCATAGATGACAGAGGCGAACGACGGTTGCGGAGATGCGTTCGGGCAGATAGACGGGCTACCGTTGAGCAACTGACCACCAAAATGAACCAAGGGGCTACCAAAAGTGTCTCCCAAAGTACTATTCAGCGAACATTGCTGCGTCTGGGCCTCCGAAGCAGACGCCTGGTTCGTGCACCTATGCTGACTGCTGTTCATCGACGGCGAAGGCTAGAATTTGCACGCCAGTACAGCAGCTGGACGTCCACTGAGTGGCGACAGGTTGCGTTTTCGGATGAATCGCGTTTTATGCTCCATCGGACAGATGGACGTTGGCGTATAAGGCGTGAAACCTCTGAAAGGAACCACCCTGCAACCATTGCCGGAACGGTCCAAGCTGGAGGCGGGAGCATTATGGTCTGGGGAATGTTTTCCTGGCATTCTCTAGGTTCACTGATCATTGTGGAAGGCACAATGGATCAATACAAGTACGCATCTGTCCTTGCGGACCATGTTCACCCCTACATGCGCATTGTTTTTCCTCAGGATGATGGCATCTTCCAGCAGGACAATGCGAGGTGCCATACAGCTGCCAGTGTACGTGCGTGGTTCGAAGAGCACCAGGATGAGTTTACCGTCCTCCCCTGGCCAGCAAACTCACCTGACTTAAACCCAATCGAGCATCTGTGGGACCATCTCGATCGAGTTGTTCGCGCCATGGATCCTCAACCGCGTAATCTAGCGCAGCTGGCCACGGCATTAGAGTCGGCATGGCTCAACATCCCAGAGAACACCTTCAGGAACCTATGTGACTCTCTTCCTGCACGTCTCGCAGCAGTCCGCTCTGCGAAAGGTGGTTATTCTGGCTTTTGACAGATGGTCACATTAATGTGACTGGACTGTGTAGAACAGTTTTATTTCATATATATCATTATAAAAGTAATTAAAAGTAAATTAATAAGCCCAAGACTTGCGCTAAAGCTGCAAAATAATAAACCAATAATTCACAATAAATTATAAAAATCTGAAAGGATTCAGATTTTAGATTACGTCCAAAGGGATCTTGCTTAATAATACACTCACGTTTGTGAAAATTGCAACACCAAGAAGGAATCGTCATAATTGAATGCAATTTAATACACAGTTGAGTGGTAGTGGTACAAATAAATGATTAAATGTTCAAAGCAAACAAACAAGAACAAGAGATCAGAATCAATTTTGTGTGTGGCCACCACGCGCCGCAATAAGTGCTGCTACACGACGTGGCATGGAGTCAAACAAAGTTTGAATGTCTGACTGAGGAAGAGCATTCCATATCGTTTGTACGCGTACCCAAAGTTCGTCTGCAGACGCAATAGGACGAGGATCACGAGCAAGACGCCGACCAATGACATCCCACACATGTTCAATTGGCGACATATCCGGGGAACACGCAGGCCAAGGAAGAAGCTGTACCTGCTGCGCTGCAAAGAAGGATTTAACAATCCGAGCAGTATGAGGGCGGGCATTGTCCTGTTGAAATACAGCGCCTGGCAAGCTTTGAAGGAAGGGAACAGCTTCGGGCTGTAGAACTTCACGGATATACCGGTTGCTGTTCAGATTGCCCACAATTCGTAGCAATTGAGATCGTCTATGATATGCTATGGCGCCCCAGACCATAACTCCGGGTGTTCGTCCACTGTGGCGTTCGATAATGCACTCCGGAAGGTGGCGTTCACCGGCATAGCGTCTGACACGAATGCGGCCATCATGGTACCACAAATTAAAGCGGGATTCGTCAGAAAACACGACATGCTGCCAATCAGCACGCCAGTCTCTATGCTGATTGGCCCATTGTAGCCGCAGGCGGCGATGGTCGTGCGTTAGGGGGATCCTGTATAAAGGAGTCCGTGCGCGCAGTCCACACTGCAGCAGACGTCTACGAATTGATGAAGCACACAATGAAACACCTGTAGCTATTGACCACAGTGCTGCCAATTGTCTAGAGGAAGCTGTACGGTCCGTCCGCGCCATGCGGACCAGGTGTCTATCATCGCGAGCTGACGTCACATTTCGGGGTCCACTCCCGGATTTCCGAGTTGTCCGACACTCGTCCGTCCACTGCTTCCAAACGCGCATCACTGTGCTGCTGTTACGCTGCACACGAGAGGCTACTGCACGATACGACAATCCAGCTTCACGAAGGCCGATGATTCTCCCTCGTTCAAACTCTGTAAGTTGTTCAAATCTCGCTCTCTTTCGTCGACGAGGCATAAGTACAGATTGAGTTAACGTTTACCACTAGCAGATAACCACCGATAACCATACACGCCTCGCTACAGCCGTCTATTTATTCGGATCCATCAGCCGTTCAGAGGGCGCTGCTCAGCATACGCATGCGCTACGGATTTTCAATTCTAATCATTTGCATATCATGCGCTACTTTGCATTTCCTGAAAATTTCAGCTCACTCGCGTAAGTCCTTCATGGTGTTGCAATTTTCACAAACGTGAGTGTATAATAACTTGCCGAACGAAACAAACATTAAACTAAACCCAATACGAACACAAAAACCAACCCAATATAATTCCAATAGTCAACCCAATACAATTCCATTAATCCATCCAGTACAGACCCAATAACCAACACAGTACAATTCCAAAAATTCTAATTGCCAACCCAATGCCACTTAAATTACCAACAAAGAAACATAAGCACTAAATTGAAAAGTGAATCGGACATTTTTGTGAAACGACGCAAAAGGCCCAAACGAAAGTAATAGTCCTTCGAGACTACATCCCTTTGGACTAATAAAAAAAACTTTCATGTACCATCTCCAAGGAACAGAAATTCAATTCAAAATCACTATCGAAAAGGTATTGGTCAGAATTTTAAAAAGAATTTAAAAACAGAGATTACTAGTCCTCCTTTGCTTCAAAAACAGTTAAGGAGAAACATAATCGCAGATGTTTTTGAAGCGTATTAATATTAATATTAGTTTTAGTTGCTCTTTTCACGTACCGTTACATAACATAGAAAGATCTCGAATTTGGGAGAACAGATGAATTTAGGGGGAGAGCACTAAATCTAGAATGTTTATTTCGAAGTCGCCAGTTATTTTTTAAAATCAGCTATCAGAATTTGTTATATCTTCAAAGGTTCCGTGAGGATTTTCCTGGAGCAGCTGGAGCATTTCACGTATGTCCAGTGAACCAGCTGCAAAAAATTACAATCGCTACAGGGAACCTAAAAGGCCAGGCTCTCAGTTAGCTCAAAAGAATTGGGAAATTCCTGTTGGGCGATCCAGGATCGAAAACATAGACATGGGAAAATTTTAAAACCGCACTATTGAAAGCACTTCCCTTTTTTAAAGACTGAGCGAAGCTTGAGGCAGAGTTATTTACTAAATATCAAACCAATTTCGACGAGTTGCGGGACTTCATCTTGAGAAAGATCGAAATATTTAATTTACTATATGGAAGGAGGCCGGATAATGAACTTATTGAATGAATCCGGATTTGGTCCAAAGACGACTAATCGATGACTTCTGATCTGGAGAGAATGTGACACTAAATACAATTCACTCCAACGCAATCCAAAAAAGAAACGTTTTGCTGAGAGTAGTATGCTTGTTTCAGCTTATAATAATGTACTGATCTGTATATCATTCGGAGTGGATACCTTGGTAGTTCAGACATACAGAGATAAAATTCTTAAAATCTTGGTAATGTCTTATACTGCTGCCAGCGTTGATTCTACCCTTTGATACATCAAAATGGCCAAGTCATGAACGACACCTGATGAGGAAATAATAGAGATTGTAGAATAGCGCTCAGATTTGAACATAGTAGAACACGCTCGGGATACATTGCTGGTAGACTTTAACCTCACTTGCTATACCTTCAGTCGAAAAGCCAAGAATCCTCCAAAACGTATATATATGTAATAAGATGACATGGTGAGAGAAAGTTGCAACGGATTGACGATGGGTCTCTGCATTATAATTTGAAGAGACTTTTCTGCGTAATTAGAAAGATGACACTCGAAGACACACATAACGGTAAATTCCACACAGAATTTCATCCCTTGATAGTGCACATTACACTGTCGGTGCGCTATGCATCCCATAATTTTATACAGCTTACGTTTTCTTAAACAATGGACGAAATTGGAAAAATAATCTCTGCGTGGCTAGCGACAAGGCGAAGTAGAAGAGAACAGAGCGGGAGTACGACTAGGACTAAATAATAGCGAACTATTGCTGTCTGCAACGTTGCCGCTTCCTAAAATAAAGCCTGAAAGCACATGACTTAATAAATTCCGGACCTGGGAAATCTCAGAAGAGAAATTTGAGGCAAGGGAAAAGGAAGAAAAAGAATGGTGACCAAAAAGGTGCAAAAACCAAAAGAATCAGACAAGTATCCTCAGATTAGGACGAGTGTCGAATAAAATATCAGATAATGTTATCCGAATACCAAATTCATATTACAGAAATCAAGATACAGCCTACAATAAGAATATATTCAAATACAAGATGCGACACCCAAAAAATTCAATAAAACAAGCAACAAACATACTTATGCGAAGAAAATATCAATACAAGTACAATATCAGCAGAAGTGAAATCGGTTAATCTTCGGATTATGGTAACTTAGCGGTTTTTTGGCGAAACTTTGGCGAGCAACCTTGCTACAGCAACCTACCAGTTTGTTTGGGGGACGCCATTTTGTTTTCACGAAGTAAAGGTTTTTTGTTTTTTTTTCTTTTAACTCAACATTTTTTCCAACAATCTGCTAGCCGAATTACGTTTATGCTAGAATTTTTATGGAACAAAAGTGCTTAATCATGACGAAGATTAGGTGCGAAATTGTTTCCAAGTGCTTATTAGCTAAAATCACGATCGGAATTTTCCGAAAAGTAGTGGAACAAACGTGCACAGAAATTTGTTTTTACAGGGAAAATTTGTATATGAAACATGTAAATAATTTTTCTCGTAAATTAGAAAAATTTCCACGAAAATGCAGGAAAATTTTGTGAATCTTTGAAGCTGGTAAAAAAGGACATATATGAAATTACCTCATCGCTAAAAAGTATGTATACTATGCAAGCTTTTATATGTTCAGCTTGCATATACCCTTTCCAAGGATGAACATTTGCACGTATAAAATAAATAAAATATGCAAGAAATTACATTAATTCTCTTTTCCCTCTAAATTATCCATTATAAAAGTCACCCGCGAATTTATAAGGCAAACATTAAAAATGGTTGCAAATACTTAGTGTCAAATATTTAACTTATTTCCATGCAGGTTTACTTGTACTGAAATGGATTGCAAAATGCTACAAACGCGTAATGCACAAAATGACTATCATTTAATTAAAATATAAATAAATTAAAGAACTCTAATTAAAATATAAATAAACATATACATTAAATTAATAAAAATTATTGTTATTATTATAATTTTTATCGCCTTACTAAAATGTCGCCAAAAGTCGCCAAACTACCAGTTACCATATTCCAAAGATTAGCCGTGAAATCTTATAAATAAAGTAAAAGGCAAAAGTAAAGACAACCACCATCGAGAAGCTCGTGTAACAAAATTTTGATCGCCATCAGTGAAAGTATGTGCAGCAAGAGGTCTAATATTTTTATCTTCATAGATAATCTCATAATTAAAAACTTGAGAGTAGTTAACGAAGTCACATGAGGTGGCCTTAGTAAAGAATTTCTCATTTGTTATTCTAATGAACTCCGTTATAGTTTCTATCTTTAAATCCCTATGAAGAAGCTCATTTTGGACAAGGTTGTCAGCATCAGTAATGATTCGCAGAAACTCGTTCTGAACCACTTGAAGCTGGTAAAGTTGATTCTTCGTGGCAGTGTACCATGATTGAACAGCGTAACACAATAAAGGCCTGATACACGTAGTGTAACTTTGTTTTCTTTCTGCGTAAGCTGAGATTATTTTTCGAGAAAAGGGAAAAACCTTTTAATGAGTCCAATAGCTTTGCTTTTGACACGTCTGATGTGGTTTGACCATGTAAGTCTGTAGCATTCATTATTTTAATTAACCAAATTATTTTGAGCTTGAACTTTCCTATCGATATCTCAAAGTTTCAGTTGCTGCCCGAATTTAGCGCGAGCGAGATATTTATGCAAATCGCATATATCTGATAGCAGTTTAAAGGCAAGAGTTAACGAGGGGAAAAATCAGAGCCTTGGATTTATCGCCGTAAGGCTGTGCGCGCAAAGATTTCCTCTGTCTACTGAAAGTTCGCCTTCATAGGCAATTGCAATTACTAGTGTTTGCTAGTGAAATTCGCATTATTGCATTTCACTAAGAGTTAGGCTTCCCTCGCCGTCCTACTTAAGCTAAGTTAGGTATTTGAATTTGTTAACACACTTTATTTTCATATTATTTTAGTTCAGCCCAAGTAGTGGCTTACTCTCAAGTTGGAGAGTTGTAATTATTTGAATTAAAGGGTCACTTTAAACCCTCTTTCTGACTTTGTAGTTCTTCAACACTAAAGGACATAGCCTAGATTTGCTCACTGTCCTCCACATAGGGTTTCACAGTTTATGCTCACGAAGAAAGTCAAGAGATTTAAGGAGAAACCTTGTAAGTCTTTGATTCAAAGTAATGCCCAAATATTTGGCATGATTAACAATGGGAACTACTTCTTGAAGTAAATCTTTGAAGTTGGTGCGTTTCCTAGTTTTGCTGAGAATAAGTAGCTGAGATTTGCCAATCTTCCACAGTGTAGAGATAGTTCTGCATCTTGGAAATATGAGAACGGGAGTTAAGTAAAGAGGATCACTGGTATATATCGCGAAGTGCGACGCCACCAGTTTCATGACTGACTGACTGATCGAAATATCTCCAGACTACCACACAATGTGCGGTTTTTCTGGCTCATTCAAATAATGCTGCAAAGGCGCGTCACGTAGAACTATCTGCTCATGAAACCTGGTCGGGAAACAGAAGACAACGAGAGAAAAAGGGAGTGACCAACGTCGCAGGCCAGGAGAGCAATCATGGACAGCAAAATTTTGTCTGTATCGTCCTATTGTGTGTGAATGAACCCATCTTAACTATACATAAATACTATCAGAATACAGTTTATTAATAATTATATAAGAAATACAATACAGATATATACAAAAACACAGTAAAAATAAACATATATACATATTTACAATAAGTAGGGAAATTCAAATCCCGTATGAGGTGGGCCGTTAATGGTCTGAAATCGCAATCTTCATTCAGTACAACGTAATTTAAAGTATTCAAATGATGAAGAAAATTACAATCAAGCGCCTTGCTATAAAAATTTCTGTTTAATTTATGAATATGTTCTTCTACCGTTGGCAGTTTCATATCCCTATGCAAAGTTGCGTTACTCACATAGTAGTGGGCGTTAGTAATAATTCTAAGTACCGTATTCTGAATTACTAGTAAACGCTGAAAATCTCTCTGTTTAGCAGTGCACCAAGCTGGTGACGCATAAGTAAGAATCGGACGTATATTCATAATATACATTAATCTTTTTCTTCTCAGATCGAGGCAAGAATATTTATTTAATAAGGGCTTCAGACTGTTTATAATGTCATATGCTTTTCGTCTAGTATTTGCCACATGGTCCGACCAAGTTAATCTTTCATTCAAGATCACTCCCAGGTACTTAGCTTTTGTGACTTGCGGCACCTCTTCATTAAAAAGGTAGAGTTTCCTCTTTATCGGGGTTTTGTTGTGTTTTCGTCGAACAACTAGAAGTTGCGATTTTTGCGCATTTATGCTGATGCGCCATTTTTTGCACCAAGTCTCAATCTCTGGCATTAGATCTTGCAGTTTCTTGACTGCGTGGTTCGCATTTGCCGACTTTACGGCTAACGCTGTGGCGTCAGCATAACAAGCCAGAAAGTAATTTTCGTTCAGTTGTGATCTTGGGAAGTCAGCCACATACAGTAGGTAGAGTATGGGTCCTAAAATGGAACCTTGAGGGACCCCTGCGTTTATTATTTTCGTATCTGAAAAGTCCTCACCAATTGAGACTGTAAATTTTCTATTTGTAATAAAGAAAACAATTAAATGAACTAGCTCTCTGTCAGTTTGATAATTAATCAATTTCCATATGAGCCCCTCATGCCAGACGCGGTCGAAGGCTTTCGCCACGTCTAGCATGAGGATGGCAACATTTTGACGATTGTGCAATGCAGAGACACAAAACTCTACGAGTCTCACAAGCTGCTTAGAGGTTGAAAGCTTGCTTCTAAAGCCAAACTGTTCAGGTGGAAGCACGTTGAGAAATGGTCTTATTCTGCTTAGGATAATCCTCTTAAATAGTTTGCTAAATCCAGATAGAAGGCTTATTGGCCTATAACCTTCCGGTTTTGTAGCATCCTTTCCCGGTTTTGAGAGGAGGATGACCTTAGCGTGTTTTCATACCTAAGGAAAATAACTAAGGCATGCGTTGATAATGCTAGTGTACTTTGTGATCAAGTTATCAGATAAATTTCTGATAGCAACATTATTGATGGTGTCATGACCAGGGGCCTTTTTAACTTTATGTTTCTTAATAAGATCTTTAACCTCAAGAGGTGTGGCAAATTTCGGCTGCTGTCTAACAGATGGAGCATTTAAATAATCTCTGACTTGATAGCAAATATCATAAATAAAATCTAAGTCTCTCGGTATTCGGTTTGGCATGAATTGCTGCTCCGGGTGAGTGGCTAATACAGATGCCTTTTCTTTATTAGTAACAGCAATAGTGCCTTCAGAGTAACCAGTTTCATTGCGACGCAATTACCTTTTATACCGAATTAAATTTCAGATCACATGACAGATTTCATGGGTTAGTGCGCAATAGAGATTAGATGACGGATCTTTTTCAGAATCGCTGAGAGTTGGAAAAATTACTGCTTTGTTATTGTTAGAATGAAGACGAGAGTTAAAGGGCTATTATTAATTTATTATTTGAATGATAGGTAATTTATATTTTACATGTGAAACCAGAGCAAAACGATATTTTTTTTCCTTTTCTTTCGTGATATTCCTAGACAATTTAACACTTTTAAAGAAGCAATTTAATTCCGTAAACCAATGTTCAATCAAGCAGGGATCATTTTTCACAAGTTCGAGCCAACTGCGCCATTACTCTAATAAGATAACTTGGCGAGAGAAAGTTGCAGTGGATTGACGATAGTTCTCTGCATTGTAACTTGAAGAGACTTTACTGCGTAATTTGAAATATGACACTCGAAGACAGACATAATGGTAAATTCCGCACATAATTTTATACCTTAATAATTCATAGTCACACTGTGGGTTCGCTATGCACCCCACACTTTTATACAACTTACATCTCACTATGGGCAAAATTGGAAAGATGATCTCTACGTGGCTAACGGCAAAGCGAAGCAGCGCAGCGAAAAGGCCGGAGCAGAAGAGAGCGAGAGTTCTAATTCTAATAGTCTCTGGTATACAATCACATTAGGATTTTAACCAGTTCGTTTTGCATATGCCTTAGGCCTTGCGTATGTAAATAAATCTGGGTGCGAAAGCACCCTTGCGGGAGCCAATGCCAATGATTTTGTATTACGGAGTGCCTATGGTTGGAGCGAGAGGGGCGTGTTTTCGCTTCTTAGCTGGTGGAAAGATGTTATACTCCCGACCAATGATAGAACGAGGACGGTTCTGTGAACTGCGAATCGCAGGATCGTAGGCAGGCAGTTGTTGAAGTACACGGTTATCAATCTGTTGAATTTTGAGGGATAAATTTTGACTAAATTTTTTCATAACAACGTCAGTGGGTTTAATGTTGAGATCCGACTGATTCACATCTGAACGGACGTACTAAGGTGCGTTTAGGGTCATACGTAAGGTGTTACTTTGAAAAGATTGAAATTTTTCATATAAGTTTTTGCAGCAGTGCCCCAGATGGTGCATGCGTACAACATAATAGGTCTTAAGATAGATGTATAGAGAAGAGCTTTGTTTTTAATTGACAGTTGGCTGTTACAGCTAAAAGTGGGTAAAGTTGGGCTCCACCCTTTGCTTTTTTTATAATAATATCAATTTGAAGGTGCTAGCATAATTTAGAATCAAGTATAAAAGCAAGATACTTGTACGATTTGGACCAAGGAACATAATGGTTGAAAAACTTTAAATTGATGGTAGGGTACGGGACTGGGGATCGTTTAAAAATCATGGCAGCACATTTAGCGACATTAATTTTTATTTTCCAGGTAACGAGCCAGTGCTCAAGGCTTGAGAGGTAACTCTGAATATTATGAACCAATCTATCCAGGCGTTTGTGTTTTGCTAGGATAAAATAGGAGACTGATAGATCTATAATTTTGAGGATTTGAATGGCACTGGCCAGGTTTTGGAATAGGCACTGTAAGTGCGCGTTTCCAGCTTTAAAGAAAGTAGCAATGCATGATCATATAATTTATAAGCATTACTAGGAAAAATAGACAACTGGTGGGTAAACATTTAATCATGTGATTAGAAATAGAGTCCAATCCTGGAGCCTTTTTAGGTTTGAATTTAGCGATATATTCGCCACCTTCACTCATGGTTGTGTACTGTAAGTCTCTCATAAAAGGAGAGGAAAGGAAATGTTCAACATCCTGTTGGAAAGAGTTTGCAGTGTTAACAAACACTCCATCATTATGTGGTGTGAATTGAGTTTGGAGACTATCAGCAATTAGTTCTGCTTTCTACTTGTCTGTATGAGCCGTCACTGAATCTTTTTCTAAAGACGGAATGTAAATTTTGTGTTGCGACGCCATTGCCTTTTATACTGAGTTACATTTCAGATCACATCACCGATTAATGTCCAGATGATGGGTTCGTATTTCATCGATAAGTGCGCAATAGAGATTTGATAACGGATCCTTTTTCAGAATTGGAGGGAGTTTAGTTAGAAAAATTATTGCTTTGTTATTCTTAGAATGAAGACGAGAGTTAAAGGGCTATTATTAATTTATTATTTGAAAGATAGATATTTTGTATTTTACATATATATATATGTAAAATATACAAAATATCACGTATATATTACCATGACGGTTGCACGGTATATTTTTTGGTTGATGTTTACCTACATTCATATCAGATTTCATTAAAATATATCCATATGTTCTAGAGAAAATCAGATTTCTCAGTAAATAGTAAAATTTGACCAAATGTGAAAATTTTGTTAATTTTAAACACCAATGTACGTAAGATAATTAGAAATAAGTATTGTTAATATTTATAAAAAGAAAGGGAAATGGAATTTTCAAAATCCTTGTGATCAGTAATAAAAATAAAACCTAACATGTTTTAAAATCAGGAGTAAAAAAAATTAAATAAGGTACATGTGAATGATTTTTAAATAGAAAAGAAGGAAAATTGTGAAAGAAATGTTAAAAAAGTGGTTTCTCGACATCATTTAAAAGAAAATATCAGTATTACATTGGAGGATAGTGTACAATATTAATTTAAAAATACAATGAAATTAAATTATGCAAGAGAAAAATTTAAAATACCTTCAAATCCATAGATATTCTTAAAATTCATTTCTAGCCAAAAAACGAAGACACAGAAAATATTATAACCTCTGAAACCATTCCGGCTCTTAATATTTTATAATTTATTAAATAACCCGTCCCTCCTGCCATACTTCCATGATTTCGAATTGTTGCAAAATACTTTTATTGTTAGATATATTACTCAAACATCTGCTAAATCTATCGCAAATATTATTTTAAAAACGTAAAAACATTATTAATGATTCTCATACAAACATTATTGATATTTGCAGTTTACTGTTTGGGGAAACATCTGAAAATGCTTGAATTAATGAACAACACAATTCTTGTAACAGAGTGTTAAACATGAAAGCTTCAACAGAAATTCTTTCTTTCTCTCTTTTTTTTCGCGCGGCGATTCAATTTTTTTTCTTACGGTATAAAGGAGGAGAGACAACATATGCCATTATAACCACGGTAATTTTTTAAATTAATTATTTAAAATTAGTGCTAAAATTTTCAGTACATAATTTTCTGTTTTTGACGCACATGCATGCTAAAAAAAAAGTATTCTGTCGTGGAAGGGGACTTTTGTAGATTTATGTGTGACCTATAAATTTAAGATTGAGCTCATTAATATTCTAAAACTAAGTAAACATTAGAAGAAAAAAAGTTACATTAAAATCTTTTTCCTCCAGATTAGCAAACATCGCGTGCTTTGCTGTGATCGATTAAATGTCATTTTCTCATGGTAGCATAGGGTGCGATATTGGAAACAGAAATCTGGGAGCATTCGCAGTTTTTAATTTTTACTTACTTTCACAATTTTTACTTTTTAACTATTCAAACTTTAAGCTTTATGCACCCGAACTAATATCTTTAAAAAGACTTTCTACTAAGACATCTTTCCGTTTGTTAAAGATGGCTTTCACTACTATGCCGTAATCTGTTGCTATGTTTTATCTTCTTTCTGGCCATGACTGCCTTTAGTCGCATCGAACATACAATCTGCATCGAACGAACGTTATAGAACTATCAACAATTTAAAAGGCGAGTGAAGCCTAACAAACCGCCATTTGTTTACATTTGAAACTAAGTGGAATAGTGAATTAAGTCAGTTTCCGCAATTTCAGTATCTTTTTGCAGAATGGGCCTGAAAGGAAACGTTCAGTATTGTGCACCGAAAAATTTGCCTTCTTGCCGCTGGCCGAATTGCTTGTTTTGCGCAGAAATTCTAAATCAATCAACGTTCGATCTGTATCAAACGAATATTTTCCCGCCCAAAATTTGTACATTGTGCAACCTTCATGAGGAAATTGATGCATCACATCTGAACCGTTGTCCTGCACTTAGTGCTGGATCACTCTGAGAGTACTGGGAAGCGAGACACAAAATAGATTTATCGATTATACTGTGGACTATTTTTTTTTTAGTTTTGCTGTTTTCTTTCATCTTTTCTTGTTCTGTATACAGCTGTCTTTGTAATCTGCCATTATAAATAAAACAGTCTTATCTGCATTAATATCTTTGCTTAAGGACATTTTAAATTAGAGATAGTGACATTTGCATGTAAAGACAATCAAAATGACATTTAACTATCAAAATTTCAATCATTTTGGCAAAAACGTTAAAATCTCATTTGTGATCTAAAATCGCAGTACGGAATGAATAGAAATGGCTTTACTGACAGAACAGCATTTTTTCGTGGCGTCCGTACCGATGTAAAAAGACACTGAAGGTGTAGAAACTGACTTAATTTGTTGTGGACGCTATGCTGAGTTAATACACAGTCCAGTCACATTAATGTGACCACCACGTACTTTCCATGTCAGAGTTAAATAACCAATCACAGAAGGCAGGTGGCAGCACAGTGCAGTTGAGCGTATATAAAGGGTGTGTGAGGGCTTCGGAAAACATTTCAATCGTTGGCGTAATGCAGAAACGAAGCGATTTATCCGACTTCCAAAAGGGCATGATCATTGGCTTTCGGGCCAAGGGTGGAAGCATTTCCGAAACGGCTGAGTTTGTGAACTGTTCGCGTGCCGCCGTGGTAAAAGTGTACCGTGCATGGCAAAATGGGACTGTCCAAAATCAGCGACGTGGCAAATGTGTTGCACCACGGGCCATAGATGACAGAGGCGAACGACGGTTGCGGAGAT
>KK120735.1:158268-215439 GCA_000611955.2 Stegodyphus mimosarum | reverse complement strand
ATCTCCGCAACCGTCGTTCGCCTCTGTCATCTATGGCCCGTGGTGCCCCACATTTGCCACGTCGCTGATTTTGGACAGTCCCATTTTGCCATGCACGGTACACTTTTACCACGGCGGCACGCGAACAGTTCACAAACTCAGCCGTTTCGGAAATGCTTCCACCCTTGGCCCGAAAGCCAATGATCATGCCCTTTTGGAAGTCGGATAAATCGCTTCGTTTCTGCATTACGCCAACGATTGAAATGTTTTCCGAAGCCCTCACACACCCTTTATATACGCTCAACTGCACTGTGCTGCCACCTGCCTTCTGTGATTGGTTATTTAACTCTGACATGGAAAGTACGTGGTGGTCACATTAATGTGACTGGACTGTGTATATGGGATAGCTTAATAACTTAAATGATAATTCAAGAATGGATTACGTATAATTTAATTCGCAATAATAAAGAATACTTTACTTTGTTGTTGCGAAGCTTAGTTTCTCTAGATTGGCAACAAATCCACTATTCTGCTGAGTTTCAAATGTAAACAAATATGGCTGCTATAGTAAAAAATTAGACTTAACCAACGCCTCCTAGACTACAGGCGTTGGCTTAGCCGCACTCAAACAACTTTTAAATTGTTCATAATTCTACAACTATAACATGCAGGTTAACTAAAGGCATAAAAACCTTAACCGAAAATAAGAACATAATTCAATCATTTTTAAGCAAAAAATACACATTTTACAAACATATGAGACTAAAGAAACTGAGCTCACTGAGCCGAGTTACAGAGTGGATATATATATATATATATATATATAATTCTAAAAGCTATTGCCTAAAAGTAAATTTTATACTGTAGTTCCAGAGTGTAAAAATACTTTGAACAAATAATCAATTAATAAAATAGTAAAGGTAACCGCAAAAAAAACTAAATATTGGTATTGAGAAAAAACTCAACATTTAAAAATTCAAAAACGCGTAAATATTAACAATTGCTTTTAGCTTGTGCCTTAATAATTATGGCACAAGCTAAAATTACAAAGAATGGCAGTACTCGAGGCAGAATGAAAGAATGGCAGTACAATTTAGCCTAACTCGAGGTTTATAACGGACTTATCATGGGAAAAGCATGACAACTTCGAGTCCAGCTAAATACCATTACGCGTTTCGTCAAACTTCAAAAATTGAGACTGAAACGTATTTACATTAAGAGAAAAATCAATAATAATCAACTTAAAACAGTTAGTCTCAATTTCTATCGCTTCTTTTCCCGACGCCCCTGCCATAAATTTAAAGCGCAACCGAAAAAGAAAAACTATGCATAACGCTTGGTAAGGAGAATGTACAAATTAAAATAAAAGGTAAAAAGGCCATTAGTCAAAAAATGCATAATTTTAAGGGAGATCACAATGAGCTAGAAGAATTAAACTTAGTAATTGTAAGGCAATAAGGCTAAAATTAAAATTAAAACACAAGTGTCTTGCTAAGACCAAATGTATCTTAAGTGAAAGTAAAAGAACATACCTGCATCCTTTGCAGGTGCCGTTACAACATTAAAAGAGTAAAAAGGCTGAAAGAGGTTGCCAGAATTAAAATTCTAAAAAAGGGGGCAACCAGAAGAGAAAAGCGGTAAAAAATCACCAATTAGGTGCAACTTTGTAGAAGAGCGAAGTGAACGTCACTTTGGAACACTCTGGAACTACAGTATCAAATTTACTTTTAGGCGATAGCTTTTAGAATTTTACACCTTTTTCTAATCTTTAAATAAAATTTTGCAGCTCTATGCGCAAAATTCTTGACTAAGTAGGTCTCTCTTGTTCAAGTACTACTTTCTAGATTTCTATATAATATATATATATGTTTTTGTATATACTATGGTGCAACCGATTGCAACCAAAATAAGAGGTGCACATTTGCATGTTATAGCAGTCCTACATACAAAATTTCGACATTCTGAGGCTACTCGCTTTTGAGTTATACGAGATACATACATCCGTACATACGTATAGACACCAGGAAAAAAAACTCTTCTGAATCGATTTTAAATACAAATTTAATTTATAATTCGTTTGGGGAAACGGAATCCCTTATTTTGTCCTTACGTACAAATGTCATGCAAAAACATCGTTAAATTGCATTCGATAGCGGTTAAAATGGATATTTTCTTTGAAATATGAAACTCGAAATTTTTCTATATTGCAATACTTCTTTTTACTTCGTACAAGGAAGTAAAATGGCTGTAATGTCGAACCTTGGTATTTTCTTGTCAAACCATCGTCGTTACTAATGTGTTCGCCAGCTATTTCCAGCCTTATTCAAGAGAGTGAAATTTTGATACCGTAGCATCCTCGTCATCCAACAAATGATTTTAATTCAGTGCTTCTCATAATCTTCAGGTCTAGTGTGCTTTTAGCTGTGTGTATCTTTTATGTACTGTACTGCAATCACTGTGTTTACACGTTTAATACGATTTACAATCAATAACCAGAGATGTCCAAATTTTATTATAAAAAAGGTCTTATTTTAAATGCTTTGCCTAATAATTTAAGGCATTTAAAATAAGCCAAGTTAAGCTGTGATTTTAACAGATTAGGTTATAAAGTATTTCTCCCACCTTCTTCGCATGCCTTCGTGGTGTAGTGGTCAGCACACTCGACGCGTAACCGAGAGGTCCGTGGTTCGATTCCCGGCGAAGGCGTTGCTCATTTTCCACGATTCCTGCTTTAAAAAAAAAATTTCTAATGTTTCTACAATGTATATTAAATGTATTATCGACATAACAATGTTTTCAAATCATGATGGCTCTATGGTAACCAGTGGCGGTTTTATGAAGTGGGTGGCCTATGTCATCTGAACTTTTAGAACCCCTTAAATACAGAGTGTGATTTCTATTTCTTAAAAATTAGTTAATGATTTGACGGATTTTTAGAAAGGCGGGGTCGCTCACGATTTTTGCTTTCGCCATTTCGTAAATCCGCTTCCAATCTGGAAGCGTTTGTGAATTCGTAGATGGTCCCTGTCGGTTACCTCCACGGTGACTCTACTCGTTGCGTCATCGATCGACTCAGCTGGAGACCGGACGGATTGGAGTCGCTTTAAACTTCTCTTTCTCCGAACGATCTGCGCCGATGGATACATACAAAACAGATCTTTTTTGCCTTGTTACCAATTAATGAAATTGGATCCTGGATAATTGTTTGATTTTACATTGTAGTGGGTTGCCACAGCGTTGTTAGTAAACATGCTTCTCAAGGTTCTTCTGTGCATCGGTCTCATACGCAAACGTTCTTCGTTGAGAGCCGTTGTGTTACATCTTCGCTTGTTTTGATTTAAGTGCTGGCATTATTCACGTTATATTCTTTAAATTTGCGCAAGATATTTAAGTAGGTGCCTTATTTTAAAACAGCTCGTTTTGCATCTTGTTTGAGCCTTTATATTATTTTCATTTTTTCTAGGCATATAAATACGTCTTTTTTATTCGAATTTTTATAAAATGTATAATATTAAATATTAATAATAGTACCTGCATTTACTGAATACTTTGTAAAGAAAGAATTTTGAGAATAACTCAAGTACTTTGGAACTGTAATTTAATATATATATATATATTAGTTTTCTCATTTCACTTCTCTATTGCAGGCGTTTAATACAAGAGGCACTAAACAGACAAACTTTTCATCAATTTAAAGCATATGCCGAGAAACAATATCCATCTGACCCAGAACAGGTCAGTTCAGAATTTCGTTTTAGAAGTAATTTTTAACAGATAATTTTTTGCAGATAATTTTTATTAAAATATATTTATCAGTTTTAGTGTTTGAAGCATATAAAATCTGGTATTTGTTCCACACTAGAAATTATTAAAATTATTAAACTATTATTGTGTATTAAAAATTGTTTGTTTACAATTTTTGTTTCTTAAAATACTTTATTTTAGCAAGCTGTTCTAATAAGGCAGTTGCAAGAACAACACTACCAGCAATACATGCAACAAGTATTACAGGAACAATTAGCCACAACTCCAAACCACAAAACTTCTGCAGTTAATATGACAGAAGTAGAAAATCAAAACCAACAAAGTGGTTCTCTGGAAAGTACACCTGAAGCATCTGAAGAAGAAATATGTGGTTAGTGGGTTTTATTATATAAATTATAATATATATATATATATGGAAGTATAATGAAACCTTCCATGGCAACCCTCCGAAAATGACAATTTTCTTTCAGAACATAACTAAGTAATAGTGTTGAATACTTCTAAATACTTTTGCAAAATGTAAAATTATGAGCAGCAGAAGATGCCCATCTCTGGAAGGTTTCATTATATAACAGTCTTGTTAAAATAAGAATTTTTTACAAAATTGGGAAGTTTGATATAATTCTTTATTGAAATGTATTTTATGAAAATTTATGAAATTTTTTTTACTATTTACTTAATTTTCCAAAAATTATTAAATTTTATTTTAGCTAGTATGTTTTATGAAATAAAAAAATAAATTTAAATATAAACTTTATATTTAAACAGTTTTATTCTTGTAAATTTTTAGCATATGTTTAATTTATGAAATAAATGCTTGAGTAATGTATAAATGCATATAAACATGCTAATTAATAAAAGTTTAATATATGTAACTTGATCAAAATAACTGGAAACTTACAGTTTTGTGATGTTTATATTTAAACATGCTTGTAACATATAAAAGTTAAAATTTGATTTTATTATAATGATAAATAATTGTTTGGTAAACTGAATGATCATTCAGTCTCATAGTTGTACTGTGTATCTGTTGGTATGCAAATTATAAATGTGACAGTTCCAGACTACAGTTATGCTCTGCCATGGAGCATTTTTATGCTTTAGTGCAATGATGTGGAATTTACTAAATGCTTACATGTAATAGAATTTTGCATTAGTGTACCATCTTTGAAAGAATCAACAATTCTCTGGTTTCCTTAAAAAATAAAACTTTAACCATTTGGGGACAGGATGTCTGTTATTTTGGCTTTGGTATTCCCTATTTAATATTTATTTAGACTTAAAATGTTAATTTTTCTGCAATTTAAGTTTTAACATTTCCATGTAGTTTAAGTTTTTAATCATTTATGTGGCGATTATTTTAAATTTTTTTCACTATTCCTTCCATGGAGAAAATTTTAAAGAATTTGGATAAAGTCAATAAAATATACAGCAAAACAAATTAAATACTAGAAGAAAATATGACAGTAAATAACATTTGTGTTTACTGCAATATTTGTAGTATGTTTCTTCATTTATGAAGCCATAAATGTTTGTAAATTTAAGAAACTATGTTCATGAAATTCATGAAAAAATTTTAGATGCATTAAAAAATTAGATGGAGACCTGATAAATAAAAAAAAACTAAAAATATCTATAAAATAACAGATAGGAGGAATTTTATATTCAAAATATAATGGCATTTATTTTTATTATCACTTCATAAAGGTAAGTAATTTGGTAAGATAAATAAAAACATTACTTAAAATCCCATACACTTTTTTTAAGAAAGGTATGTATAGAGAAATAGAATTTAGTTTTCTCTCTATGTATATACACATCTCTCTCTATATATAGAGTACCTATTGTTCTTATTTAAAAATATAACCAGGTTGATTTCTAAAGAATAATCGCAGCTAAAATATTTTGAGAATTCTACACCTTAAGTGAAAAATCAAAACCTGTGAAGATTGGACTAACTTTAAAACAAGTTTTAAAGCAAAAATACTCCAAAAACTCTAAAATCGTAAGTAATACTGCTAAGTGTTTATGCAGAACATAGCATATCAATATTTTTTTAAATATTAAGTTATTGTCACTTCTTCTCTATCATACTAACATTTTTCAGGTCAAGCAAGCCTCGGAGTGAGTTCTGTCAACTCATCAAATCATTTATGTTTGTAATTTTTCACTAAATCAGTTATCTGAGCTGCTTTGCTCAAAGTAATAGTAAAATTCTGTAACACAGTTTATTTCTTAATTCTGAATCATTCACCTCCATCGCTGTATGCAGAATGCTGTTTCTTTTTAACAGTTAACAAGTTTTATGTTAAAAATTATACAGTGATGCTTTGGAATGGTCCAAGAATTATGTATGCTGCTGTTACAATGTGCATTCTTGGAGCCATTTATTTGAAGTATAATAAATATCCTAATATGTTGTAAAAAATGTGATTTTAATAGAAGATTCTTTCAGATAGCTAAAAAGAAATTATTTTGCATTTGAAAATAATAATCAAAAAGTTCTGTATCTGAGAAGGAATTTTTCAGAGATAGTTTTTTTAAAAAATAACTGCAGTATTTAAATTAAAGGAAAGGGAGGTGCCTTTTTTTTATATTAAATAATTTTTTGTTTATCTTGAAAAGATTTTTCCCCTACTGATAATTTATATTACATTTGCTTTAGTTGTTCAATTATAAAACTTCATCCAGTGCTGTTGCCAGACATAAACTAATTGCATACATTATAAAGTAAGCAAGTTTGCATTTTCAGTTACTTTATGAATGTTCCATTCGGGTGTAATCTGGCCATTTCATAGTTTTCAGTTTATGAAATGTTCTGATGTTATAAAACAAGGAATCTGATTTTGTTATGTAACATTTTGTATTTTAGATCCACTTCCTGTTGCTGCTGCTTCTATGTGGACCAGGAAAGATATTGCAGAGTTTAAAGAGGCAATTAGAAAAGAAGGAGGAGATGGTATAATCAAAGTTGGCCATGGGGAAACAGTCACAGTGAGAGTTCCTACTCACGATGATGGCACATGTTTATTTTGGGAATTTGCTACTGATAATTTTGACTTAGGATTTGGTGTTTATTTTGAATGGACTCGAAGCCCTGATGCTCAAGTAACAGTACATATTAGTGAAAGTGAAGATGAAGAGGATGAGGATGAAGGTTTGTTGAAAATACTAAATATTTTTCATTTTTACCTTTGTGATATAAAATACTATTCAGGACACTTTTTATGATACAGCCTGTATTTTGAGCCAGATAGTATCGTCTGGTTATACTTTATAATATTACTTAAAATGGGAAGTTACTTCTTATTTTTTTCCCCCAATTTTACATTAAAATTTTATCCTCCTATGCAAAAGTGAGTTTCATATTTTGCTTTTTTCTTACATACATTAGAACAGCAGTATAAATTAAGTAATAATTTAATTTATGCATGAGAATAAAACATTACCATAGTTGTCATCTTCTGAGTCTTCTTGATATTTCTTCTTCTTCATAAGCTCCGCAGTCTGTTACAGGCCAAGGCTGTCTTTCCAAGTTTCCTCCACCTGACCCAGCTTGGCACAATAGCCTTCCATCGGTTAACTAACCTTAAATCTTGCTCGTTGGCATCATTTATCCATCTAGTGGATGGTCTTCCTTCCGCAGTTAACAAAAAGGCTGTCTCTTTGTGTGGAAAAGCATCATCATATATAAACACATGGCCCAGCCATCAGATAAGAGATGCTTTTATGATTCTCACAATATCAGTTTCACCATATTTCCATATAGTTCATGATTATAGAAATCCTGCACATGCCATTTTGTTGTACCAGTCCAAAGATCTTTCTTAGGACTTTTCTTTCAAAAGTTGATGTCAGGTCTTTCTCTGCTCTGTTAAGTATCCAAAATTCACTTCCATAAAGGACAACAGGCTTATTAAAGTTTTATATAGACTTAATGTAGTTTTTGTGTTGATTAGTTTAAGTTGCTTTTTAAGGCCACAGTAACATCTGTTAGCCATAAATATTCTATTTATTTAAATATTTATATCATTGCAACTTGTGATCAATGTGACCAGATATTTAAATTGTTTTACGGTTTCAAAGGTATAACTGTTTATCTTCAAGGGGGATAAATCAACAGTTTTATTAGATGCAATCATAAATTCTGTAATGTCTTCATTAATGATTAGGCCCATCTTTCTTGCTGCATTTTCAAGCGAGTCAAAAGCCTCGACCACAGCTCGTTTTGATCGCCCAATGATATCAATGTCATTGGGGAAAGCCAGCAGTTGAAGGGTTCTGTGTAAGATGGTTCCACTTGTGTTTATTCCAGAGTCTCATATGGCTTACATTGGGACTATTCTTTCACACCCAATCACTGCACGTGTGTCATGATATTTCTGTTTCCCAAAATATTCTGTCTTGGAATCACACATGTTCTAAGCATCTTTGTTCTCGTGTATTAAAAGTACTTTGAAAGCCCTTCCCACCTTTTTTTAATGTTTTTGAAAACTTATACTTAAAAATACTAGCTCAGATTTATTCCAATAATTCATCACATTAATTAAATTTGTTTCTTGAAGATGATATATTAAAAAAAATTTCTAATAATAAATTATTGATTTATTACTTGGCAGCTGTAGCACAAGTATTTGGCTTTTAAAATTACTCGTAATTACTTGTTTACATATATACAATGGCACTTTTCTACTATAACTTTAGTTTTCTTCTTTGACCTTTGAAATCTCTGTGGAGATAAATTTTTCTTATACGTCATATAAATATAATGCTTCTTTCAAATATTGATTCTTATTTTTTGAATTCATATTTTTTTTCCTAATGAAATATTTTCTTGCTTTTAAACATAATTTTCTTTCTCCATTTAGAGCTCGAACAAGCTCGTCATGATATAGAAAAAGGAGTTGCATTGTCTGATAGGCCACCATTGAGTGTAATTATTCCTGTGTATCGTAGGGACTGTCATGAAGAAGTATATGCAGGCAGTCATAATTATCCAGGTCAAGGAGTTTATTTGTTGAAATTTGATAATTCGTATTCTTTATGGAGATCTAAAACTTTGTATTATAGAGTATATTATACACGATGAGAGAAATTTGTGTATGAAGCTATTTGACCACTGCAAATATAATTATTTTCACCAGATGTCTTATGTTCAGCAGCTACAAAGCAGTTGTGTATTATAGTATACTTTTGTATTCATTAGTCCAGCTTTTTATATTTGGTTATTATTTAGCCATATAAATAAATAATATTTAAGTCTTTAGGTAAAGTTAAATGCACTTTGTTGTATGAGCATCCCTTATTGCTGAGTCTTTATGTTATTTATTAATACCATGAAAGTATTCATCAAAAACTTGGAAGGGAAGGCTGGGCTAGTCTTCAAATATAGCATAAATAAAATTCTTTTCAGTCCTAAAACATGGATGAGTACAGTTTATATAAAAAGTACTGAATATTAATAGATAAGAATATTGTGCAATTTTTTGTTTCTTGTGTAATAAAAAACGAGATGTTTTTGAGTAGTTATCCTTCCTTTCCGTATTCATATTCAGTAGTGAGGATTTTTATATTCTTTCAGAAAGGTATGGCAACATATATGTAATGTATAAGAAGTATCATTGTACGATCTAGTATTTTTTGTACAGCCACTCCCCTATACTTTAAGAAATGTAATTTGCGAGTCTCTGGTAAAAATAACTTGGCAATAAAATTTTTCCGTTCCATTAGTGCCATATGATGTAATAATGTAACTACAGGTTTTGTATTTGATCTCATCATAATTTATTATTACCAGCCACAGAACAAAAGTGCTAGTACTTAATTACATTATTACCTAAAGTAAAATAATCCAAATAAAAATTTCTTCAGTCTTTTTTAAATTAAAATACATTGTGCCCAAGAAGAAAATCTAAAACTGAAGTACTTCAGGTTCATATTTATTTTAAATCAAAAACTAAACAATCATTTCACTCACCTCTGAATGTTGAATTAAAAAAAAAAAACTGACTGCATTTTCGATAAATTGCATTATTTATGCTTTGAAATATACTGACTCATGTTTGAAATCAACTCCATAGGCTGAATTTTTCCCATTTTTTTGTTGCCTACTCTTAACATTAATTAAACAATGTGTTCTTTTAATAAATATTTGGGATTAAAATTATTTTGGAAAATTTTCAGACATAAATCCTGCTGTTTATTTTGGTTTTTATTATAAATGTGCAATAAAAATTTTATAATTGTTCACACACACACGCACACACATATATATAGTTCAGAAAATTTTTTCTTCAGTATTTTAAATTTTCATAACTCATTTTTCCAGTAGTGCCCATGAAATATGATATAAGAGAAAATAGGTGGAATATGAGGTTTATTTACTGGTGTGTTTCATTATTTTTTTCTTTAAATTAATTAAGAAGTATTTGCATTCTTTGGAGATAATGCTTGAAATTTATAAAAATTTCAGAATATGAGATCTAAATCAGAATGGGAATATTTATTTCTGACTATCAACTTTTCTCCAAACTTATACATGCAAATTGCAACAAAACAAATACTGATATTTGTGTCTTGAAAATTTTAGTAATATTAAAAATATCTTCTTTTAGCAATGTTGGTAATCCCTTTGATAATTTTGATGAATTAGATTCAGTGTGTATTTCTTAATATATCCCATCCGACTCATCATTTGGCTTTTAAATTTTTCATTACTTAGATTTGCATAAAAATTCCCTATTCTGTCAAATTTCCGAGACTGCATGAATTTTATAACATTTAAAAACTCAGTAATGAAGTTTATAGTGCCTCTAGTTGTGTAGATATTTGGTGCTTTGTACAGTATTTTAAGAAAGTAATCTTTAAAGATGAAAAAAAAATTCTTTTCTGTAATTTCTCTGTGAGTGGAAATATTTTAGAAGGTGAAAAAAAAATGACTGAAAGAATTTTCTAACCATTTGCTTTGTTACTGTGTATAATATTGATTATTAATCAAATGAAATGATAATTATCAACCAAATAGATATCTTATATATGTAAATATTTAGACTTTATAATATCTGAAAGATTTCAGAAATATTTTTTTCCTGATTTTTTTTAATAGCATTTAAGGTTTAGAAAAATATAATTTTCTGTATGTAGTTTGTTTCTGTATGCATAATATATGTCACTTACCAAGTGCTCTGTCATTTAGAACTCTCTTAAGCGAAGCTTGTAATATATTGATTGACATGTACATGCTTTTTTATTGCCAAGCTGACATAATGTGATAATTGTCTTGATATATGCAATTTTAAACTAATTATGTATAAAAAAATTTAATTTTTAGGATATTAACTAAAATTATTTTTGAAACTTTGACAATTTGAAAATTTTTTCATATTATAGTTTTATCACTTATATCAAATTTTATTTGGTTTCTAATTGAATTCGAAAAGGCTTGCTATTATGTGTATGTAATAAATATAAAGTCTACTGGAAAATTCTGTCCATTTGGGAAGTGGAAGAAAATAATACATTTTTCAAACTGATATTAAAGGACAAATTACTCTTGGGCTCAAAGTAGTGTACAAGCAACAGACAAAGAATTGTTGGTGTAGAAGATAAATGCAAATGAAAGTTAAAATTACATGCTGGTGTTGTGAGAATTTTCATTTTTGAATACTTCAAAACAAAACTTTCAAAATGTTACGTTTAAAGAGATATCAGAATACATACAAAAAAGAGAGAGAAAACTGTTTCATAAGATTTAATAAAAAAAAACTAGATGATTTTGTACTTGGGTACTTGTCTGTTTGGGAAGTGAAAGAAAATAATACATTTTTCAAACCTTCAATAATATTTACTGTACAATATAATTTCCATCATTATCTGTGACCTCTTGCCAGCATGGCAGTAATTTATAGACACCATTTTTGAAAAATGTCTTGTCCTTAGAGGTGAAGACCTCAAGTAGTGCTTGGCTGACATCTGCTTCACTTTTGAACTTTTTCCCTTAAAAATTTTTGCAGAGAGAAACACGTGATAATCAGAGATTGCTAGGTCTGAGGAGTATAGTGAATGTGGCAGAACTGACCAACCTAGCTCTGCGATTTTCTGACAAAAGCAGCACATGGTCTGACATAATCATGATATTCTTCCTATTGAACATCGACCTCTTTCCTGGACTGCTTTGTTTAATCATTCATTTGCATACAATATCTAAACTGAATTTTTCTTTAGGTTTCAAAAGCGGATATTGTATTGTTCCATGGATGTCCCACAATATAGTCAGCATTCTATTTCAGGCTGAAACTCAGTTAAGAGATGGAGGGGACGGATTGTCAAAGCTCACAATATGCTCTTTTCCCAATATTTTTGTAGGAAATCCACTTTTCATGCCCAGTTATCATCTTATCCAAAAAGGGTTCATTTTAAAGTCGAGCAAGGAAAGATGTGCATATGATGATTCGATCATACAATGTTTTCTCACTTAACTCATGAAGCATCCATCTGAAATATTGTAGCTCAATCCTAGTTTCTGAAATGGTTTGCTGAACTGAATTAAGCTTTTCCACAATCTCTGATGCTGTCAAAAAAGGATCTTGCTCATTATGGGCTTCACAATATCATCATCGATCAAAGATGGCCATCCAGGGAGTGGTCAATCAATAAGGTCGAAATCTAGCCAGCATGTTTACATGATCCCCCTCTCACTTATTACTGACATGAAATGCTTTTGTTTCAGTTCATTTAGGAGAACAAGTGTTTATTTTCAACGACAAAAATATATTTTTTAATAATGAATTAACTTCAAATCATTACTAATTAATATCTGAAAGTTCAGTTACTAATTCTTAAATGCAAAGAGTACATTCTGCATTAATAAATTTTTGGTCCTTTGTTTACATAGGAAAAATTAGTGTTTCGAGTTTTTTCAATAGAGCTCATCTTGTCCTTGTGTTTTTGTATACAAATATGTCTGAGAACATCGGCCTTTCAACTGTGAGAAATCGAAAAATTGCAATAACCAACGGTACACATCGCAAATATATTAAATTTCCTTAAAGAAATATCAGAAGAAAAATCATCTGTGCATGATTTTTGAAAAGTACCAAAGTATTTTACCTTTTCCGCAGACGTAACTAAAACTAAATATCATAATTTCTTAAACTATTTCCTGACAGCAAGTATGTTCGCACAGGTTAGTGACAAGATGAACGAAATAACAATCTCAATCTTTTTTGTGCTTATTGGCTAATATGTGCCAGATGTCAAGCAGTGGCACTCAGTGCTCATTGAAGAAATGGAACATGTTTTCAAATGCATGTTCTCATTCACAAACCAGAAACGTGCCGTAAATTTCTCACTGATGAAACTACTTTGGTTTTCTATGGAACCCAGGTGCTTTCAGACACCCCAATCACGTTTTTGGGGATGTAAATAACGAAGTATTAAGCCTAGCTACATAAAAATCATGAGAAATTTTAAGAATATGAGAAGTCTGGAGGAATATATAGTAAATCGGGTTGGCGGGGGAAAGGTCAGAAATTGGGAGTCTCCTAAATTGGGAGAGTTGGCAACTCTGCGTCTTATATGAACACCCGCATACATGTTGAAACTTGAAATAACATTGTTGGACAGACCTTTCAGGTAGGCCTTATATGTACATAAATATATTAATTCCTCGAGTTTTTTTATTTTCATGTTTCAAAATGCATCAATAGTTTTTATATTGTATATTTTTAAATACCTTGAAGGAATAATATAAGCATATAAATATAAAAGTGTAATTGTTAAAACATCCCATTTTGGAATAGTTTATAAATATATATCGCAGCTGCCAACACTCCATTTTTAATTAGTCATCATTCACTGCAAATCACTGAAAGTAATCTAACAGCATTATCTTTTCACCTGTCGAACTGGAATGGATATCACCAGGCAAAGGGGAACACAAAAACAGGTTTTTTTTTAATATCAAATCCATGTGTATGCCATTTATGTGCAGATATCATAACCTAAACAATATGAAATGATGAGATTTGTTGTTTTTTGCTGCATTCATTCACATGTGCCATAATGTTTTAAATTTGCAGTTAACTAATTTTGTTATTTTGGGATTAGTTGTTAATTTTATTTTTATCATGTTTAAAAGTACTTTGACAAATAAAGGTTTTTGTTTCCCCCTATACTTAGGATTTTGTCAGCATAAACTTGAGAAAATTATAAAATGAAATACAATTAGTCAAATCATAAATTTAGAATATCTAATTAAATATTAATGAATTTTATATCAGAATGTTCAGTAATCTGAATTATACATTATAAAGCAAATTATATCAATTTGGTGTTTTTTCTTTTGAGATCGTGTTACCGCACAGTTTGAAAACCTCCTGGTTTTTCAAATTCAAGGTTGACAGCTATGATGATATATTGACATTCATTTTATAAAAATGATAGTGCAATCTTTACGAATATGTTTCAAAAGGCAAGATTTATTCAGCTGTTACAACTCCTACCTGGATTATATATTTTCTAATATCTGCTGTGCAGATATGAAATGATCATTTTAATTATGTTTATGTGTTCAAAAATAAAATGCTTTATATAAATAATATTGTTATTGTCCTTATTGTATTTTCGTACCTTCCCAAACTTTATTTTTCAAAATCTATTGATGTTTAAGAAATGCACTTATATTAACACTGGTCCTCAATAGTGATCAACTGATTAAAACTGTTGAATCCTGGAAAGGCTGTTTGCATGGTTGGTTTTTATACTCTCCCCCATGGGTAAAAAATATATGAGACAACTTCCTTTAGAAAGACCTCCCTCCTCTTAGGCACATAGCAGTGTGTGCTTTGCTGTATTCAAATAACCTATCTAATTCCATTAGTGGCCAAAGTAGCCAAGACTTCAAAATACTACTGATCTGAAATTTGGAGAATGGACTGGTTACTTGAAAGCTTTCATAGTTTCTCCCCATATGTAATGTAAACATGAACCAAATGCTCTAAAAAGTCCTCAACAAAAGCATCTAACCCTTGTATGTTGTGCTTGCATTTAATTAATCAAATACTGAACACTGATAATAAGCTCCTTGAACCTAAAGTACCAGTTAAAACAGTAAGTTTGATGCATATATAACTGGTTTTATGATGCCTAGAGTCATAAAAGGATGTTTTAAATGAACATCATATTTGATGTGACTGCACAATGACTGGAATTGAAACATAGGACATGTATTTCAACATTGCCCTCTGAAACATTACAAACGCACACACATATAGCTGGCCATTAAAATAGCATCATCAGGAAGAAAACAAAAATGATAAAATCAATATTGTTCAATCGTTTATTCTACATTTGACAATGGAGGCAAAACTCTGTTCTAAATATATGCATCCTAGGCTTTGTGTTACAGACAATTAGAATAGAGGGGCTTTTCAGCCAATATGCTAATACCCCAGTGAATCGGCTATCATCCTATTGACGAAAAGAAAGAGAGCACATATACAGCAGAAATGTCTCTTGAAAGCAATATCAGAACTATTGTGAAATAATGGAATTTAATATGTGCACTGTTCTTGTGTATAGACATGTTATGTTCAGTTGAAGAATATTACAGTTCTACCAGAAGCTCCGATTACAGAATGTGTCACTTCATCATCATTCCAAGAAACTGTTCTTGTGTTGGACATAATAAACTACAATAATGTAAATATGGAATTAGTAGATAGAGGACAAATGAGCTCACTGATGTTAAGGATCCTGATGACTACAACCAAATGAGATTACCGATAGTTTACGCATACAATTATTATGGAAAATATAGTCTCATTATAAATGCTAACTCAAGAATCTGGATATGTAGTACAGTAACCAAACTCCATACATGCAGTTTAACATTGATTGCAGAATTTTCACAAGGCATCACTGCTTTGATTATTTTGGACTGAACATGCTGGCAACTGTGGCTGCATTCATGTCACGGGTGGAAGAATGAATGACCTTTTCAGCGATATCGTCATCACTTCCACCTATAGCAGCAGGATGGTCCCATCCAAATTTGTCGTATTTAGATCTAGTATGTTGAACAATCAGCATTACCTGTCTGAAGTCTGTCGTTCTTTAGTTTCAGAACCTGGAGTCAGAAACCAAAAAGACAGTGAACTATCAGATGCAGCATACAATATCCTATAATTCCTGAAGAGTCACTATGTTTCATTTCTTTCTCAATTCACTGAATCTACAGTCTTATTAAATACATCTGGTCCAATTATGCAATGAGTGGCATTCCACTCAACAACCACAATTAAGGTAAATAAAATTACTCTTGCATATGAATAGTGCTAAAATTGCATGGACTGATGAACATGAAACATGTCTTTTCCTATCTAGGTGGCATTTTAAAGTCTGAAAATAGATTTGTAGGTGCTTTAGGTTACCACGACATTTTATACAATGATATTCTAAAACTGAAAAAAGGTTTGAACGACTTTATTTTCTCCCACGTTTTGTAAGACAGTGTTTTTTTCCTTGCATTGTTACAACCATGATGTTTTGCTTGTAACACAAGATTCATTTGTCAAACAAGAAGTATTGTCTGAAAATTTTCCCCAAAGATGCTGAAGCATGAGATACTGTGACTATGTTATAAAGGCTATGACTTAAACTGTTTGCATTGCATTATTAATGGAATATGAGGATTAAGATACACATGGAATAAAGAATAGACTGTATATCATGAATTCAAATATGAAAATTTATTACAATGAAAACGCAAAATGTTTCGTCACTTACATGATAAAAATGTTCTTGCATGACAAAGTATTCAATACATATTAACTTTTTACGAGAACACTTTCAACAGCTCCAACACAATTGTCTCCATCAAAGAGAAAGAAATTACACAATGGCTTTCCTTGTCTAGATATGCCCTAAAATTAAATTTTGGAAAATACAATATAAGTGTATAATTTCACTGCAATTTAATGTCGGATTCAAAAGTTCATAATGCAACGTCATTATATATAGAGATGCCAACTATCACACATTTTCCGTAATTATTACCAATTTCTACTATCTGTTATAGAATCATGGATATGATGAAAATTGCTATAGAAAATGCGAAGCTCAAGCTAATTATATGACTTAGCAAAGCTTACAGTTGTACCAGCATCACAATAAATATGCTGAATTTATTTAAACTGTTTTGCTGACATAGCATGTCTTCACTAGTGGAAAGGAGACAAAAATTTTCTAATAAATTTAACAATAAAATTGGCAAATGCACCACCACTGGCAATCTTTAAATTCCAAAGCACATGAGAATCTGGATGCAAAGAATTTCAAAGTTCTTTGTCTAAAGCTCTAAATTTGTAAGCAGAAAACTGGAGAGTTAATGTGCTCATAGAATGGGCTTCTCTGTGTTTGGAAATTTGATTAAAGATTTACAAGTTCTTGACCAATTCAAGAGGCTAGGGAAAGGTGGTTAAGATTCTGTATGTAGTGTTGCTTAGGTCAATTAATGATTGGCATGATTCTTTGGCCAAATGGAGAGAGAAATTGTTAAAAAATACAGCAGATTAATTTGAATAATGATCATTACCATTTTTATGCATTAAGGATTTTACATGGGGCAGTCGTGTTTTTTGTACTTTTAATCTTGAATATTCTAAATACTAAATCCCTGTATGGAAAAGGTTATAGCTATAAAAAAGTGACTGAACATACAATTTTTTTTAGCTGTATTACACTAGTGCATGAAAATGCATTTGACTGTGCTGAATGCAGGAACAGCATGTGTTTAAATAAAAGGACTTGTGACTTAAATTTTCGTTTCTTGTTTCAGTGTTATTCAAATCAGCTAACTTATGTATTATTATTTGAAATTTCAATAACATAATGAATGAAATAACATCTTTTAAATTCTCAATATAACTACCGTCATTTTATATATTTTATTTTATACAATAATATCATATAACAGAACACAGTCAACCCCCTTAAAAAAGTCTTATTTAACAGAGAAGAGCTGGAACATAAACCATGACTGCCATTCACTTAGAAATACTAAGTTACCTCTCACAAATAATTATATAAATAAAAATAACTCTCAACATTTTACAAAGCAGACTGTGAATATGTTTTCAATAAAATGCTCATAAACAGTGAATTTCTGGAAGCAAGCAGCAATAGTGGACATTTCTTTAACATGGAAGTTTTCATTTTTTTCGTTTAATGTGGTATTTTTATTCAAAAACCTGTTTGTTGATTCTGACCAATGAAAACTGAATTTGCAGTTTAACAGTTCATTGATTTGATGAGGAAATTCTTGCTGCACTTCAAATTTCTATAGCATAGCACAATATTTTAAGATGAAAGAGGACTGTATAAATTTGGAGAGCTTAGCAAGGTAATGTGACAATTTTATTAGTACTTTGTAGCAATGCGTGACAGAATTTTCAGCATTTTGCAGAAGAATCAAACACAATTTATGAACTGACATACTGAATGCACTTCTTATGCAAAAAATGAAATCATTTGCACACAACATCGTTTTTTACCACAATAAGTTTACCCTTCAGGCATTGGCAACTGCAACTATGTCAGGAACAATCAGAAAAGGTATCTTTTTTTTCTTCTTTTTTTTAAACCTTTTGTTTCATGAGAAAAATTGTTAAATAATGTACCTTTTATGTGGCATAATATCCAGTTTATGCTGTCAAGCATTACTTATTCAGCTAAGTACTACTAATAAATATTATAGATTAACTCAGTTAAGTATTACTGAATGCTCTCTCAAAGGTTGGCATCTCTCTATATATATTTTCTGAAAAGGAATGTAAAGAAAATACCTTAACAATTTCATTAGCCAAAACTCCTCCAACTGCAGCACAAACAGGACTTAGCTCACCAAATACATTTCTAAAAACATAATGCAAAAATTATAATACAAATATATCCTATTCCCTGTTACTTAATTTATTTATATAATTTGAAACTAAATGCTAATCAAGACCACATGTTTTAATCAGTTCCATACAAGTAATTTGAATTCAACACATTGTACAAAATTACACATTTAAAAACATATAACAGTTTGAAGAAACTTTTAATTTATAAATGAACTCGAAACCAAAAGCGTTAACAAAACATTTAATTTCAATAACCCTTATAAAACAGCTTAGAATGAAATGAGTTTAGAATAACAAAGAAATCATAGGTATATCAGTAGATGCTGAAAGTTAGCAGAAATTTCGGTACTTTCTGATTATTCGTACTGAAAAATTGCCATTTGCATTAAACTAATATACGAAAGATATTTCCACACTTGCCAACCTACGACGCTGAAAAATCGGGAGAAATTTTTTATAAATCCAGAGATTTATTTTCAACGAGAAAAAGATTTTTAAATGATAGGGGTTCTTGACAGATTTTTCATATGGTTACTAATTAATATCTGAAAGTTCAGGTACTAATTCTTAAATGCAAACAATACATTCTGCATTAATAACTTTTTGGTCTAGTGTTTCCAAAGAAAAAATTAACTTTTCTTTCTTTCTTTTTTAAATCAATAGAACTCATATTTTCCTTGTTTTTGTGTACAAACATGTTTGTGAACATCAGCCCTTTCACTGTGCGAAATCGAAAAATCGCAATGACCAACGATACAAATCGCAAATGCATTACGTTTCCTTGAGGAAATAGTAGAAGGAAAGTCATCTGTGTACGATTTTTGAAAAGTACCTGAGTATTTCACCTTTTTTCGAAGACATAACTAATACGAAATATTGTAATTTCTTAAACTATTTCCCGAAAGCACGTACAATCACACAGGTTAGCGACAAGATGAACGAAATAACAACCTCGATCTTGTTTTGTGCTCATTGGCTAATATGCGCCAGATGATACGCAATGGCACTCGATGCTCACTGGAGAAATGGAACAGGACGTTTTCGGACACCTCTTCTCACTCACAAAGCGTGCCTAATTTCTCACTGTTGAAACTACTTTGGAAAAAAATTACTCGATGCAAAAACAAATACTAATCAGAAAAATGACTTGAATTTGGAGCCTTGTGCCCAAATGCATACTTGATTTGGTACATAAACAAATTTGGGTGATTTATGGTAGCATAGTGCATCACCTTGTGAATACTTTTCAAGGTGTGTATAATCAGAAAAAAAAAAATTGTTTAAATATCTCGTTAAACCTACTTCCAATATTCAGGAAATGGTGAAAAATAGGGGTTCTTGACAGATTTTTCACAAGCCATTTTAACTTATCGATTTTTCAGGCATTAGATACAAAATTAGATCTTATCCAATTAAATCTTAAAACTGAAACAAAATATAAAAAAAGAGTATGAAATTTTTTATTTTTTTTCTGAATGAAAATACTCAATAAATCGTAGTGAGGAAAAACTGACTTCAAAAATGAAAAGGCCAATTTCAAAATGGTAGTACATTTATATATAAATTTTATTTATAGGAAAGACTGTAATTAAATTTTAGCTGCACAAACTGTTTATAATACATAGAAATGGTAAATTTTCACTTTTTAGAATACATTAAGGTGGCAAAATCTCCTTTTGGCTCACATGATCAAGAAGTGTGTTTTTCATTTTTTAAAATGCAATAGGCCGTAAAACTTTTCAAAAAGACTAGCAGTGGCATGTTTCATTTCAGAGCAGTACATAATGAAAATTGAAGTTTTTCAACATAAATATTTAGTAAATATATTCAAAACCTGAAATTGTGAATGTTTGAATCTGGAACTTTGCATCTTTCAAAAGCATAACTGATTATCTAAAATCAATAACAAAATTTTAATTTTCAGGCATAAAATATCATTTTACCATTTGCAGATTCATTTCTATATTGGCAAAGGATTGCCCAGTGATGTTATAACAAAAATAGTAACATGATAGGTCTTGGAATTTTATTGATGCATTGGTTTGTGATGAAGCCAAAAATGACAAGATTAAACAAAATAACATTTCAAACCATAATATCTTGTGCAAGAGTCATAAGATTTTTGGCAATAAAGGCAAAAGTATACTAGCCAGTGTTCATATGTGTCAATCTTCAGCATTCAATACAAAATGGGATTTATCAACAAAATAATTCCACTCAAAAAGCACATTTGTTGCAAATGAAGCTACAGTTCACCGATGATGCTGCTCACTGGTAACGCAGCAATTGAACAGTGTTTCCAATGAGTATCATAGCAAAACATTAAATATGCTATGTCTACTCTCCTAATCATCTAACAATGGTTTAAGTGACAAATTTTGCATAGATTGCTAAGAACAAAGCATTCACCACTGCTCAGGCTGTTTATACCATTTTTGGCTCTTTTATTCCATGGTCTCCTTGGGAATCCATTGACTATCTGAGACTAATTTCTGCCATTCCTGACTGCCATCTACTGAAACATCATTATCCAAGCTAGACATCACTCTGATTCAAATGCCAAACAGTACAGCAATTTTATTATTTGGTTTCTTCCAACCTAATGACATGTTCTTTTTTGTAGCTCATATTGCATTCAGCACTGAGGCATTTTCACAATCAACTGGAATTCATCTGAAGTTTTAGCTTCACAGTTTTGTTTATATCAGCAATATAATACAGAATTTCAAATTGCTGCTCCAACTGTTACTACAAAAAATTAATCATTTGCACTTGGTTTCCGAGCTTTTTCATGAGAAACTATTTCCTAATTAGATTAATTTTTAGGACTCATCCCCTTTCTGTGTATTTAACAGCCAACACAGTAGACTGTGGACTAAATGCTATGTGGATACATGAAAATGTAATAAAGGAATGTAGTACGTAGTATTTGATGTAATATTCAGAAAACAATAAACTCTGTAAAGAAATTTTTAAAAAGATTGATATGTTTCCTTCATCCCCCTCCAAAAAAGGAATTTTCCATGTAGACTGTTTTATATATATATATAGGCTGGTTATAAGAACTCCATGCAAATGACAGTTACAGGTCCATATGTCATACAATGTAAAGATACGATAAATTTTACGAGATTAAATTTAATGCTTTAAAGTATGCACAAACAAGACAGAAAAATATCCTAACTTCCATTATGAAAAATATTTTCGTCATCATTCCATATGACTTTACAATCACACACACATATATATATATACACTGCTCAACACTGAAAATGAAAAACCAAGAAGAAGTGGTCAGAAATTTATGCAAATTTTAGAGTAGACGCACGTCACTGAGTTATGCGAATGATGTGAAATATGCAGCTCTTCAACGCACGTGAAGTAAGATATAAGGAAAGGAACGTGCAATATTCGTGTCATTATTTCTGCCAAATGAATTATCGAAGAAAGTTGTTTTTTGTCCCGGAGGATACGTGTAATAGGAGAGAATGCCAGGCTGCCATCAACGAAGGCAATTCCAGCAGATAGATGATTTTACGAGGGGTATGGTGATCGGACTGAGAAGGGCGGGGTAGTCCTTACATCAAATCGCAGCTGATACCTACATGGATGCGAGCATGGTTGGAACAAGGGAATGTGGGAAGAAGGAGGGGTGCAGGTCAGCCAGAGTGGCGTCAGCACGCGCGGATCGACGCATCCGCCGACAAGCTGTGGCGGTCCTGCAAGTCACTTGTACCGTGATTCTGCAGCATGTGCAACATACCCTGGATGTCCCCGTGTCGATGAGAAACATTTCCCGTCGATTGGTTGAACATGACCTGCACTCACGATGTCCGTTAAGAAAACTGTCATTGACCCCTCGGCATAGACGCCAACGTTAACAATGGTGCCGGGCTGGAGCGATGTGGATGACAGAATGGCGAAATGTCGTGTTCTCAGATGAGTCACGCTTCTGTTTACCCAGAGACAGTTGCCGCATACATGTGCGGCGTCAACGTGGAGACAGATCTAATCTGGCAGTAACTGTGGAACACCCCACCGCACGACAACGTGGCATAATGGTTTTGGGCACTACTGCCTACAATTCCAGGTCACCTCTAGTTCGTATTCAGGGCACTATGACGGCCGAAGGATAGTTGGATAATGTACTGCGACCGCAGGCAATCTCCTACCTTAAGGGGCTACCTTATGCAATTTTTCAGCAAGATAACGCCCGACCACACAGTGCTTGCATCTGCCAACATGCTCTGCAAGGTATACAGATGCTTCTCTGGCCACCGTACTCCCCTGACCTGTCACCAATCGAACATGTGTGGGATGTGATTGGACACCGTCTGCTCCTCCCTCGTTCAGAAGACGAACTGTGGCAAATGGTTGAAAGGCAATGGAAAGCCATACCTCAGGACACCATCCGCACTCTTACAGACTCTATGCCTAGATGTGTTTCTTCGTGCATCACTGTCCACAGTGGTCCTACATCCTACTGAGGCGACGCCATTCTCGCTCTGTATTCTGACTATCATTTTGAAATAAAGATCACTTATTGCTGCTTGCTGTCTCCTTTTTCCAAATTTCATCACTTTCTGACCACTCCTTCTTAGTGTTGCATTTTCAATGTCAAGCAGAGTATATATATATATATAAACACTCCAGCTTTTATTTCTAATCTTTTTCACAAAATATTTTATATTTTTAAATAAACTCTTAATATTATGTTTCTTGGTATGCATTCAATAAAACCAATATCATTTAAACTCAACTAGCACAGACTAAAGAAAGGCAGAACATTATAGAATAAAATACAGTGCCATGATGATTATAAAACAAAATAAACAACTTCAATAAAAAATGTTAATTTCAAGCAAACTGAAAACCTTCTTATAATCCTGTGTAGCAGTGATAAATAATTAACACAGGTAATTTTTGTATTCAATTGGTAATCCATACTGGACAAGCTCTAATTTTCAGAATAATTTAGTGTTTCCATTACAAAATTAAATTAAATGAGCATGATAAACCCATGTCAAATTTTAAAAGGAAGCAAATTTTTTATTAAAATTTATGTGATTTTTATCTCGTACGACAGCAATTTCTCAGTCAGAAAACTATAAATTAAATTTAACATACAAAAATTAAGCACTTTCTTATAATAGCAATCCCCAAGATTGAATCGCTTATCAATGGAATTGTCTTGCCGTAATCTTGCTACGTGTCCTTATACCTCGCTACATATTACATCTTGGTTGATTAGAGATTAAATTTTCACATATACAATATTTATAAATATATAAAAAAAGCATTTGCATTTTAAAATTATATATTTTTTAATTAATTTTTTTTTATATTTAGATGCTTCGATATTTTAATTACTAAGCATATATTACCTTAGCATGTCATCAGTTAGTCTTGCTTCATCTAAATTTAATGCCTTAGATACAGTACTTCTGGTCTTTTGTAATGCTTCAATATCTGTCTCACAAGATTCTGGTAACGGATACTGATTTTTGTTTGTTTCACGATAAACATTCATGACTAAAAAAATACATATAACTAACTTTTATAAAGGTTAATATTCTAATAATAAAAGCAAATTTTTGAACATCTACTACATTTATATCTACCATCAAACATTTTACTGATACAATGATAATTTTAGACTGGATAAGAACTAATAACTGCAGATTCTAATATTACTTAAATAAGGATAAAAACATTTTAAATGTAACAGGTAAGAAATCTTTCTCACAGTATAAATAGCATATATATATTGAAATATATATACCAACATGCATTGGATAACACTGATGCTGAATATAATAATTTCCCCCATATACTTTTATTTTACAATAAATGGAAATTAAAAAATATTATAGAGAAGTGGAATAAATATAGCAATTTCAATAAATGAATACAGAAAAATTTCAGACTTTCCTGCTATAAATGTACAATCCTCAGTTCAATTTTTATAATTTATGCAGAGAATTTCAAACGTAAAATTAGAATATTAATATAGTTTTATGTTATTTTCATAATTCAAAATTTTAAATGAAATTATTATATAGCATTACATCTCCATCAGCATTCAAAATATTTAATTTTGTTTATTCTTTTATATCTTTTGAAAGATCCTAGTTAATTTGCAGTTGTACAGTCAATTATAAATAATTACTTACCAGAATTCTGAAACACTACTTGAATATAGTATAGCATATACAGTAGCAGTATTGTAGAAATTTTTTAAACAAAAATATCTTCAAATTATTTCTGTGCAAAATGCTGTAGAAAAATTAATTAATTTTTTCTTTAATTAATTGCATATATATGTATTATAAATCTGAACAGAAGTTGATAACTTAAAAGATGAGAATGCTTTACTAACACAAGTACTTAAATAATATACCTACACAATTTACTAATTATTTTTTTAAAAAAGCTAGCATTGAATATCAAATTCAATCTTTAAATTTAAGCTATTTTAAGCTTATCTGAAACCATAAAGAAGGGTAAGAAAGGATGTCTTGTTGGTTTTAAAGAGTTTTATATTTTGTAATGAAATTGTAAAAAAAAAAAAATTGTATATATTCTGACCTCTATCCTTTTTAGATGTAAATTTTTTTTTTCCTTTTGCTTTGATTTTCAGTTAGGTTAATTAAAAATTGTCAGTTTTACCCTGCATTTCTTCATTTTTTCACTATTCTTACTATACAATTTTTACTATGACTTTTTATTTTGCTGAACCATGGCACACTGTAAGAAAATTCATGCCAATAGCAACCTCCTCCCTCAAACCAGTCTCAATTTCCAAGTCAATACAGAAGCAGCTGCTAAGATAACAGTAAAATGGACCCCCCCAAAAACTTTAATCAAAAATTTACAATTAATTTAAAATATAAGTAAAATTTACTTTGGCCTATTAATATGTAAAAACACACTGACAATAAGTATTTTATTTATATATTTCTTTAATTTCATTTGCTTCTTAATTTTTATTTCATTTTTGCACACTTTTTTCATTTAATCTTATTTTTAAGCATAAGTATTGTTCTGTATGAATACTATCTTTATTTTTGAGATTAAGTGTAATTAATTGTCTATCACTGTGTTGGAAATTTTTTTCATATTTTAAAAATTATTTAAGATTTAAATTCAGATTTTATAAAATTGATTAGAAAATTGTAAAAATTAATAGAGATTTTGTTCAGAAATGCAAAAAGATGAAACACAGTCTCCATGAATTGTGGGTGACTGTAATGTGGAATCAACAATGATTTTCTTGTTCTAATTGTTTAAATTTACTTATAATTTAGCATTTTAATTACCAATTCTAGTTTAATTAATTACAAATTTCAATTTTTGATTTCCAGAATAATACACATATACTATCAAAATTATACTTCATATTTAATAGGAGATAATATTTCATTTACATACTCTCTGTTAAATTAAATTTTTAATCTTATCAGCTATAGTGCACGATTTTACTTTTAAGGTCCTTTTAAAATAAATTTTGAAATTCTTTAATTTTAAAGTTTTTCTCCTTATATATAGAAAGAGAATATGTAAATGAAAAATTATCTCCTAGGAAATGCATACTTGCCAATCTACAACACTAAAAAATCAGGAGATTTTTGTCAATGACAAAAAGAAAAGTATATTTTTTACTAATGAATTAACTTTAAATAGTTACTAATTAGCACCTAAAAGTTCAGTTACTAATTCTAATGGTACAAAAATACTTACATGTAAAAAAGCTTTTTTATTTTTTGCATCTTTTAACAAAAAAATAATGCTTTAATCAATTTTTGTACAAATGCTATGAACAGTGCCGATTTGGCTTCATTAACAAAGAAACTTCATAATTTTGTTCATAGCAATAGTTACGTAAGCCTGCTTTTGCTAATAAAAGTTTTTTTAATGAGTCGTTACTAGTATTAGATCTAAATTTAATCCTATTTTTGCAACAACACTGAAAATCCTCTCATACTTTGCATTACTGTGGGGAATTGTCAAGATAGCCAACATCATTCTAGACAGTTCACTATATTTAAAAATTCCATCAGCACTTTTCAGTTTTCCAATTAAACTCCACTGGGTGTCATCCTAACTGGTTTTATAACTTTATCCAAGCTTTCTAATTGTTGACTGTAATTTATCAGTTGCAACATCAATTTCATCATTTTTCAGGACTAAATGAAGTAAAACTGGAGATCTATTCAAAAAAATATCTTATATCAGAAAAAGATGCACTTGCTAGAGCAGAAACATCTCTAACTTTAGCATATAAAATCACTTCATTGTTGATTGGAAGTTTATATGGAATGTAATCACATACTTGGCAGAAGTAGCTTTTAACATGGAAATAAAACTTATTTTTGTATTCCTCTGAAAGTTCTTCCACTACTTTTTTAGATGCTGCCACTATTACCAAATCTTCATCTTTCTTCTGATTTTTTTCCCAACATAAATCACATCATATATAGAATTAGAAGACAAAACAAAGATTGGTTTTACAAACTTTGTTAAAATGTCTTTAAACAGATCATAAATTAATGATTGTAAAACACGAATTAATGGAAATGTGCTTTATAGAACTGTGTTAAGAACATTGAACGATGGCAAAATGAATTGTATAAAAAAGCAAAAGGCTTTGTTTAGGTTCAAAGACAAAAGCATAAATATTCGTTCTTGACAAGATAAACTTACAGTAATTGGAAAATGCTTCCTTTGTTGAGTAGTTTTTGAAAATGCTTCCTTTGTTGAGTTGTTTTTTTTTTTTTTTTTTTTTAATACTACAAAATATAAGCTTTATGCTTATATTTTGTAGTATTATTTTGAGAACTGCCAATTTAACAGCTCACTGGTGCAGAAGTTACTTTATTTTTCAAACCTATTTTTAACAATAGAAGTAGTAACTACATCTCCATTTACTTTAGGTATTTTATAACTTTCTACAGAACCTTTTAGCTTACCTCCAGAAGCATTTACTTTTTTAAAAAATGCAAAATATGGCTTCCATTGGTCGAGCTTCCAGATAATGCCTGTAAGCCTACCATTACTGCTGCATTATTGACACTAAGTGCTATCTTGCAATTACCCAGAGAAATTGCATTTCTTTTAAAATTTTAATAATTAGCTGTGTTATATTAAAGCCTATCGAATGTGCTTAAAAAGTACGGACAGAAAGTATATCACACTCAATTTCTGGCGACACTGGGTTAAAAAAAGAAACAATAATTGGATACAGTTTGGAATCAATATTGCTTCCATCCATAGAGAGGCATTATGGAACTGTATAATGAACGAATAACTGAAGATTTATTTTTCATACCTATTTCTGTAACAATTGCAGTTATTTTGGTCCTTACACTTGAGTATTTCTTAGCAATTTCGCTATTAGGAAACATTTTTCTGCATTAATAACATTTTGATCCTTTGTTTTGAGAGAAAAATTCTATTTTTCATTTTTTTTCTATAGAAGTCATGTTGTCCTTGTATTTCTGTGTACACACATGTTTGGGAGCACTGGCCCTTCCACTGCGCAAAATCAGAAAATCGCAATGACAAACAGTACACATCACAAATGTATTACACTTCCTTGAGGACATAATAGAAGGAGAGTCATCTGCGTACGATTTTTGAAAAGAACATGAATATTTTACCCTTTTCCTACATAACTAAAACACAAAATTTACATACATAACTCAAACAAAACATCGTATTTCTCAAATGCACGTGCACTCACACAGCTCAGCGACAATATGAACAAAATAACAGTCTCAATCTTGCTTTGTACTCATTGTCTACTATATTCCAGATGACATGCAGTGGTGCTCGATCGATGCTCACTGGAGAACTGGAACACGATGTTTTCGGAAACCTGTGCTCTCACTTGCAAAGAACACACGCACCATAATTTCTCACATTAAATTGCTTGCCTTTTATATGTAATTTAGATAAAAATGAAATGCTGTCGGATCCCCAAAATCACTTTTTTGGGAGGGAGGGTGGCAGGTAATGAAATATTAAACCAAACTATATAAAAATCATGAGAAATTTTAAGAATATGAAAAGGACAGGAGAAATATGTTGTAAATCTGGTTGGCAGGAGGATGTTCTGAAATCAGGAGTCACCCACCTAAATCAGAAGAGGTGGCAACTCTAGAAATATGAAGCATAATTTAGAGAGTATATGTGTACTATTATGGAAATCAAAAATTGGAATTTGTTATTAATTAAACTAAAATCAATAATTAAAATGCTAAATTAATAACTATCTAAATTATATTTTGCATTTCCTAAGAGATAATGCTTCATTTATATATTCTCTGTTAAATTTAATTCTCAATCTTAGCAACGGTAGTGCAGGATTTTACATTTTAAGTTTTTTTAAAATAAATTGTGAAATTCCTTAAAGTTTTTCTCCTTGTATTTCTTTACAAATATACATACACATTTTCCAAATGATTAGTTATAGATAACAACAGCTTTCTAATGATCATAAATGAAAAAGGGTAACAATATTTTAATATCATGACGTGATCTTTATGAAGTTTAAACAATCAGTTACAACTGATCGCATTCAACAACTACAGTTTTTAAACATATGATAAGAAATGATGACGAAACACCTATTTGCTTATAAATTATACTATTGTTAATAAAAAATAATTAAAATTCAAAATAACCATTATTAACAATAAATCCAATCAATAAAATAAATATTTTAAAGATTTCCTTTAACATGTACTGCATTATGAATTTTTGATCAAATGCTTTATTTTGGTTATCAAGAACAACAAACAAAGAAGGGAAGTTTGATTGATCAAACATAGTGTCATCTTTGCTTCTGCTACAGATCATACATAACAAAATGCCTATTTTAAAATGGCTAAATCATTATAAATCTATACTGTTTTTTGCATGTCCCGAAAAGTTGCATTTCTTTAGATATATGACCAGTTATTGACAATATGTTACTTAAACCAACATTCTAATACTTTACTGTCCCATTTCATTTTGCATGGTAACATAGATATTCATTTCTAAAAACTAACAATTATATAAAAGTCATTTTTTAATTTATAAAAACAAAGAATTAATTAAGAAAATTAAGCATTTCTATTTCAATAGTTCAAAATTGCATTCTAGAAAAGCAGATAGATTATCAAAATAAAAACTGATGTCCTCACCATGAAGCAGAAAAAACACATTATTAACTTTTCTGTTAAGCCCAGCACCAACCTTCGCCCCTAATGCGGATCCAAGAGGACAGAATTCAAGTTTCTGCAATCAGAAAAATTATTTAAATACAACAGGCAATTTGGAAAAGTATTATCCTAATCTTAATATCTCATACTATACTTAAGTAAAACAAATTAATCCTTCTGCTTTAAAATGGATTACTGCATACTTCTGAATATAAGCCTAAAATGCACTTTTTCTTCAAAAATTTATCCAGAATTCAAAACACGTGTATAAGACGAAAAAAAAAATTTCATGTAGTGTTCAAACATGTCACAATGAAGGTGAAAATGTTGCTAAGCAGGTAAAACAGGTGGGTTATTTTCCAATCAAATTGCTGTAAAGTAAAATGCCAGATGCCAACGATGACAGTTTTTAATTCTAGTAACCCTATCTGAAGCTAGTACATTTTCTCCATTTATTTGCTGTCTTGTATACTATCTGTGGTTATCTCTGTTAATCTTATTTTCTGTGCCACTTTATTTTTTGTCTGAAAGATGAGTGGAAAGAGAAATTCTTATAGGCAAATTTCAAACTACAGGTGATCGAGTTTGAGGAAAATTCTAACAATATGGCTGCTTGGTATTTCTTCATAAATGAAAAAAACAAGTTCAAGAGTGTAAAAAGTAGGGAGTAAATTTTGCCATTTTGGCAACAACTCACAAAACAAACATCATGAGCAATTTCAAAAAACAACTCATTTCATTTAAATTTCTTTTTTTCATAAACTTAAGAGACATGAACTAAAGAAATAAAAAAGTGTTATTTGGTCATCTATCATTTGCAGCTAGCTAATAGAAAAGTACTTTGCAAGATGAGTGGATCTGTATATAAGCGAAACCCCATAATCCAGCTTCAGAAAATATTCCAAAAAATCTCGGATCATATACAGTATTTGAATATAAGAAAAGACATCGTGGCTATCTGCTTAGGGAAGGAATTATTCTATGGGGGCCTTTTTAAAGAGAAACTGACCTGCATTACCATAACATACAATGAAAACTATAAAAATTCCTGCAGTTCTTTCGGTAGCACAGTTCTTTTAATAGACAACACACAACTAATTGAAGATGGTTCTAAAGATATTAAACCTAATTTAACAGAGTTGTTTTCTGTATCCCAATCAAGAACTAAAATCTTAGCTTGTGCAATTCAACAATAAACCATTCTTTACCCGCATACCTTTTAACTCCTTAAAATTTGAATTAAACTTACATAGATTCATACTCATATGCTTTAAAATAGTATATCAGAAGACAGCTGGCATGCATTTTCTACTATATTTGAGCCGTAACATAGACCATCGATATATAAAGATAAAATTTAATATTTCATAACTTTCAGGTTTCTCATTGATATATTTTTTAAAAATATTGTACTTTACTGTAGCTACTAGGATGAATGGACTAGAAGAAACCCCAAATGGTAAATGCATCATCATGTTCATAATTTTGAATGATTCCCAACTATCATCTTGAATCCAAAAAAATTGTGAATATTTACAATCCCCTTTGTCAACACTCAACATGAGAAATGCTTTTTCTATATCGGCAGAAAAAGTGATATTGTGTTCTTGAAATTTAAAAATGACATATAATACTTTAGGATTTAAATTAAGTACAACCTCTAACAAAGCATTCAAAGATTCTAATTTTGTTTATTTAATTACACAGACTTTTCACTGCCCAGTAAGCATATAACAACTGAAGTCAAGATCTTTGTTTTGATACACTTGAATAATTCCATATTCTGGCTGCTCTTCAATTATTATTGTATATTCTTGATGCACTTCTATATCCTTATCTAATCTATCTCTCAAAATCACAAAATGCATCTTGCAATTTGAAAATTATTTAATTCATGAAGGTTAGATTTCCAAAGTAATTTAGTTTGATATCTACTATTATTAAAGATTAAAGTTTTCTGAAAATGATCAATTGTTTGCTTATTTTTCCAGAACAATCTTTCACACAGAATTCTATGCTTTCTGCAGAAATGCTATTTCAAGTATCATTCCCAAAATACTCTTAAGTTCATTCGCTACAACATTTAACAGCAATATTTTATGTACAAGTGTTCTTTTTTCTCAACTATGAACCCACAACTACTTATTCAAAGCCTGTTTTTATTGCACCCAAATTTTTATTAATTACCATTTTTCCATCTAAGATTAAGGTTAAAAAAAAATTAGAATCTACTAGAATTTCAACATTCAAATCATTTTCTCCATAGTCTGAGCCAGCGAGCTCTAAATCATGTTTGATCATAAATTCAGACACATGGCTATCTGGGGGCAGAGGAATTCTGACACCATATATGTTTGGATTAACAAGGGCTTGGAATTTTGTTGAGTACAACGCTTTCCTTGTTTTTATTTCAAATTCGACTATTGGCTATTTTTTTCTGATGCCCGTGGCATTCCAAAGGAGAAAACAAAAAGTATGTCATGAATGAACATCACGAATGAATTTTGAGTGAAGAAATTCACCAAATGCTGAGTACAAAAAGAATGTTGGCTACCACTGACTGCAGCAGTCTTATTACTTTAGAGTTAAACTCTGAAATTTGCAACCACTGTACATGTTTGTACACAAACACTTTTTGAACCCATCATACCTGCATTATACTGTGAAACTTATAATTCCAGAATTTGAATTATTTGACACTTGAATATCCTCAGTATCTATGCTATTAAAATCTGTGAGTGCTGTCTGTGTGTTTGTGGCATGCATTATCTCCTCTGGAACAGCGGCAAATTGAATTTCAAGAGAGCTATCCCCTGATTCCAAAAATTCATGGGAAGCCATTTCGACCATTCTCATCTTTGTGTGACTTTAACTAGTGGAAATATTAATTAAAAACTTCTTTAATATTAAATGAAAACATAAATTTTCACCCTCATTTCTATGAGTGGCAAAAGTCTCGTGTGTTAGAGATAAAAATGCTTTTTTTTTTAAAAGCACTGCTTGCTTTCAAATTGTACAGTTTGTTAATAAAAAAAAAATTTAAAGTTTTACAAAATACAAAATAAAAATAACATTGCCAAACACTAAACATAATATTTTTATATAAGGTTATATTCTGACACTGAAGAAAGTACAAGAATTTTTTCTATATCTAAAAAATATCCATTAAAAAAGAACTAAGAACAATTTACAACAATTATAATTTATGATACAGATTCTAAAATGATATTAATATTATAACTACATTAAAAACTACCCAAAATTTATGTTTTGTAGCAACAAACAACAAAAATGTTTATGAAAAATCGGCAAAAAATATTCCTCCACACTCCTAATTCCCTCTCAAATTGGCAGTCATAGAATTTAAAAAAAAAAAAAAAAAGAAAGAAAGAAAGAAGTGTCAGACGAGCAAAATTAAGGACTTTTGGCAGGTTTTTGCCAAAATTAAGGACTTTTAAGTAATTCTAAGGATTGTGCAAAACCCTGTACTAGGTATGAGGCACGTTTTTTAAATACCATTTTTAAATATGACTGTCACAGCACTGCAGTCGCTGCTCCACGCATGTCCACAGAGTACTTACATGTGTTGGTTAGTCTGAGATGCCACTATGGAAACATTCGTTTATGTTTCTTTGTGCACATTTAAAAGCCTCAGACAACCAAAAATCCCATCATTTGCAAAACGTGCTGCAAACTGTGAACGCAAAAAACATGAAAGCTGCTGAAATCTGTCAATAGATTAGTAAACTGTATGAAGAAAACACTACAAGTGCTGGGATGGTAAGAAAATGAATTAGACGATTTAAAGACAGCTGTACAGACAGCTGTCAATATAAGGAGCATAGTAGGCAATTCTCTGTCATTAAAGACTACGTGCAGAATGTTGATGCAAAAGTTTAAGAAAAGAGATACGTTATTATTTCATCATCAGGTGATGAGTTTCCTTAAATTTCAAGGAGCGTTCTTCAGAGAAAATGCAGCAGAATGCTTAAATTATCAGAAATTAGGCTCACGTTGGGTACCGAAAATGCTACCTGATGTGCACAAAGCCATTTGCTTTGACTTTCCTTCAGTGGTACAATGACAAACGTGATCAGTATTTAAGCCAAATTGTCTCACTTGAAAAAACATCTAGGCAATCAGGGCTACAGTGATGATGATAACATCAAAATAAGGCCGAAAATTAGGCATCAAAATAAGGCTGGCAAATCAGGCAACAGATTTCTGCTAGAACAGAATTCAAAGGATGGTTGCATGGTATGGTGCATACCTTACTACTGGTAGTAATTATTGTTGAAATGTAGATTAAGATGCAGACTTTCATGTCAAACTGAAATTGTTAAAAAAATTGTACTTAATTTTTTTGTATCAAAATAGTACTTATTTAAAAAATACACCTTGTATTTTAATGTCTTGGCACTATGGCTAACATATGACCATCTTTATCTGGTCATGAAATTTGCTGTCACTAGACACATATTACCTTGTTGTTTAAAATATTTTGTTCTTATACCTTTTAATGGTTCAGATATTATCTTTTTCCATGGAAGATTATACAAATAAAAAGTAAAGCAAGGACAGATACATATATAGTTAATTGATGCTGTTTCGATATGATTATCGATGATCAGATCCAAAAAACTTTAATGCTCAGAGGGTTAAACAACTCAGCTTTGAGTTTTATATAATCTGAAGATACATATCTTTTTCACATTTAAAATCTCACATTAAAAGAGTTTTTATTCTAGCTTTCTAGTGCCATATGCCAAATAAATTTAATGAAACTGTCGCATATTGAAAACTATTACATACAAAATTGGGAAAAAAATTAACAAAGGAATTCTGGATTTAAAAAAAATAGCTCATCCATTCAATTTGATCTTCAATTCAATAAATTTAGAAGAGAGGAAAAAAGGTCATTACCCCAATTTTATTCACTTCTTCATTTGGCTCCTTCCCTTTTTTGACAACACTAAAAAGAAGGAGGAAATTTAATTCAAATTGCATTCATGTTCAACTAACAGTTCTCTCATTACAGTCAACATAAATTTTATGCAAACAAAATATGTTTATGTACGTGAAGCATTGTGATTGTGTTTATTTTCATAACTTTATTAAATTTTAATTTTAAAGGCAATAATATCCTAAAGTTTCTCAACCTCTTCTATTTCAAGACCCGTTTCTAAACAACAAGTTTTCGGGACTTAATATTTTGTTCTGCTTATAAAAAAAGGTGCTAAAATAAAAAGAGATTTGTATTGTAAAAACACAACATCACATAATATAAGAGCAATTATAAGTATTTTAATTGCTAATTTTTTAGAAAAAATTGAATAAAAATTAAATTTTGCAAAAAATCCATAAATTATTAAAAATAACAACAATATATAATGTTTTTATTACTTTTTGCAAATTCTATTGAAACAAAGTGAAAAATATCTTCCTTAATTTTAAATGAACGAATCTACACTGAGGTATATATGATATGCATTGAGCTGGCACCAAAGCCAAGTGTGACAAGTGTGCATCAGGTGGCAGAATTTTTAGAATATGGAGAGGCAGTAAATGGGTAAATGGAATTAAAAATATAATTTTTTTAGAATTTAGAGGAGGACTGAGAAGCAGTGTTTTAAGAAGCAGCAAAATTTTTAGAATTTAAGGAGACACCAGGCTGCAAACTTTAGGTTTCACCGAGACTGCACCAGGCAGAAAATGCTTAGCACTGGCACTGAACGTGATGAAATAGTGTTCTCTTGGGCTCCTTTTCGGGGGCATTGCAATTTAGGTTACACTCATGGAGGGCATTCTTCTTTTCCCAAACAAATTATTCGGGTTGGCAGATGGTTTTATTTCACCTAACTGAGTAGATTGTTGCCTTTGAAAAAAGATGACGTAATTATTAAACCAGGGGAAGCAGTACCCTAACAATCTTTCTTTGCCTCCATGATTTGCACATCTATAACACCTTGTATCCCTGCTTCTTGCTATCACATATGACAACATAAACACTAAAGCCAACGTTTATTGTTTTAAAGTGAAAGGAATTCAGCAGCAGCAGCTTACTCCAATATTTGTTTTTAATTTCCACCACTAGATATAAATATGAGGAAGGAAAGAGAAGTAATTCTTTCATTGTTTCAGTTGCAATGAGCAGATATTCATGTTCAACCAATAACAAGATGTCTTATCAGTTTTTTCCTGATTAAAAGTTTGTTTTATTGATGTGCTTCCTAGTAAAACAACCAACTCTTCCGCAGCTCTTACTGATATACCTGTGGTTTTGCCACACTAAAAAGGACTCTCAATCCAGTTCTTTTGCTGGTACGTTTCCATTTTGTCTTTTAAATAAAAATCATATATATCTTCGTCTTTTCAAATGTTCCAAGGCCAGTATAATTACATGATCATCAATTTTTACGTTATTTTCAGTTATGAAAAACTTCAAATACTTTAAAGCAATCATACTTTAATTCTTTAGTAGTTTTCTTTCATAAGGCAAGTTTCCCATTTAAATAAAAAACTGAAAACTTTCAGATATTACGTGCAAAGGGGCATTTTTTAGGCATTTTATGTGTTACCTTTATTTATTAAACATCATGTTCCTTGCACTTACAACACATAAAATTCAATTCAACAGCAATATAAAAAAATGTTTAAAACAAACATATCTTTAGAATTTCCAACAGACAGTCTCGCACGCTGGAGATAAAAATACTTTTTTTTGTACAGTGTTGCTACTGCTCGCTTTGAAATCATTGAGTTTGTTAATCGAAAATTCAATAAAAAGTTTAATAAAATGTGAAATAGATAATAAAACAAATTCAAAATTTAATATTCAGGCTTCCAAGTGCCCACATTTGGGTGAAGGATTATGTTATTCAAGATTTGAGGGCTCCAGCTACAGTCATTTTTTTCACAACGCAAGAAATATACCTACATTAATGCCCATTCTCCTTTACTTAATTTAAGGTTATATGGTATTTCTCCCGCCTTCTTCGCATGCCTTCGTAGTGTAGTGGTCAGGACGCTCAACAAATAACCGAGAGGTCTGTGGTTCGATTCCCGGCGAAGGCATTGCTCATTTTTCATCACTCCTGCTTTAAAAAATACCTAATGTCTCTAGACGGTGATAATATTTGGAGGCAACAATTTGAAGAGTAATTCAGTCTTTTTCAGTGATTCAAGGCAAAATCCCGTTTGGAGACTAATAACCCTTTTGAGTTAAAGGTTATCAAGCTTTTTAAATGTAATCAAGCTTCTTGTTCCTTGTAAATACAGATTTAGTTTATCAAGTCAGAAACTCTTTCAAATATGTGAGCTTCAAAATGCATCATTACACAGCAATTTCACAAATTATATATTGTTTTGTGCATACGGGTTCATGATGGACTGAATTAACTAAGAATTGATAATAACTTGCTAAAATTTATTTTCCCAAAGAAACATTTTACAGTTCTGGAACTTTTCACAAAAGTACTTATACAGCTCTACTCAGAATGACACAGCACAATCAGTAGTTACCACTTCAAACTACTAAAAATATTACACAAAATGTAATGCAAAACACATCTAAACAATGTAGCTGCCACCCAACCTGTATAGTGGTTCACGTCACTGACTTCCACGCCGAAGGGCCCGGGTTCGAATCCCGGAGAAGGCATGGATGCTTGAAAATGTGCGCTGAGATCTGCCTCCACGCAGCCTATCCATCTTGTGCGAGCTCTTCGTCTTTTCCTGGTACCCTCTACATTTGCAAAGGTCACCTTTTTAACAGGGTTCAAGCTGTCACATCTAAAAATATGTCCAAGTCACCTGATACACGAAATATTGATTTGATTTACTACACCTGATATTGATTTGATGACTCCCCCAATACCAGGTTGTTTTTATCTCCCATACATTTCATTCATATAGAAATATGTTCCAGCCACTTGATACACAAAATACTGATTTGATGGACTCGAACAATATTAGGTTGTTTTTATCTCCTATATATTTCATGGTTAAACAAAATTCTCCATCCATTATTTTTTCTAATTGGGCCATATATTTTTTGCAGTATCTTTCTTTCAAAAATTGGAAGTCTTTCTTCATCTTTTTTTGTTAATGGCCGGCATTCACCATCATACAATATGATAAGTCTAATAAATAGATTTATTTCTGTCTTGAAGTTTAATAATTTAGATGCTAAAAAATTCTTTAAAATATGGTAACATCTATTAACTCTAAATAATCTATTGTCAATTTCAAATTTAATATTATTATTAGAGATGACAGTATTAAGATATGTAAACTGAGAAACGCCTTTGTATGTATAAGACTTTATTTGCAGTGAGAGGGGATTATTTAGCATACTAGTTACTACCATAAATTTGCCAATAATGTTGATGTCATCAGCGTACGCTAGTAACTGTATAGATCTCTGATATATGGTGCTCTGGTTATAATTCCAGCATCTCTAATAGCCTTTTCAAACGCGATATTGAAAAACATGCATGCAAGGGTATTACTCTGTCTCAATCCCCTTCCAGTGTAGAATGTCTCTGATAGATCAGACATGATTTTAACTCTGCAACTTACTCTCTTTAAAGTTATTCTACATAGATAAATCAATTTTCTAGGATATCCAAATTACAACATAGCTTCAAACAGCTTTTCACAATATATGCTATCACAAGCAGCTGTAAAATCTATAAAAAGATGAAAGGTATCAATATTACATTCAATAGTTTTTTCCCCAAAATTTGTCTAACAGAATGAATTTGATGAATAGTACACTTTCCAGCCTGAAATCCACATTGGTAGCTACCAATAATTGTAGATGAATACAGTAATAACCTATTATATAAAATATGGAAGAAGATTTTAAATGCCACATTTTAGAGGATGATATTTCGATAGTTGCAACATTCAAGTCTGTCTCCTTCTTTAAAAATGGGACAAATAAAGACTCTTCCCATTCAGTGGGCATCTGCTGCTTAGTTCAAACATTATACATAATCCTATGAATAGCAGATAGCATCAACCAGTTCAGGTAGGTCAAAATTAATACAGTCTGCCTTAATACGATCTGGGCCTGCAACCGTGTTGTTTATATTTTCAATAGCCTTCCTCACTTCATATAAGTATGGTGCATCAGGTTCCAGAATTTGATCATTTTTAGCAACATTCAGGTCAATAATTAGATCAACTTCCTCCCTTCGAAAATCACTTCCACGGAGAAGATCTCTAAAGAACTTTCTCCATCTTTTTAGCACTTCCAACTCGATCACTTACAAGCTTGCCATCACCTTTTCTACAAGTAATAGTCCCAGGAAAGGCAAAGCAGAGTACTGATTTTCTGGACTCGTTTTGTGTTTTTAATTTTTCTATCTCACTAAACTGTTCCTCCTCCATATATGCTTCCTTTTTCATATCAAATAGTCTTTTTCTTTTCTTCTCAACACTTTATAATTCCCCTCTGCTCTAGTACAGTATTTTTGAATACGCTTTGTTTTTCTTATCAGTAATTTTTGCCCTATCACAATCATAACATCCAAGTTGTTTATTCCTCTTTAGGTATGGTACAACTTCCCTTGCAGTCTCCTTAATTATTTTTTCAATCTGTTTCCAGGAGAAATCAGCATTGTGTAAATCATCACATTTCAGTAGCCTTAATTCTAATTTATTTCTATAATTCTTCATGATCACAGATTTGCACAATTAGTCAACATCCAAGACTCCATCCGTTCTTTGCCTAATCCAAAAGGTCTTACTTACCCTTCTTCTCAGCCTGGAAATCACCAGAAAGTGGTTGAGTCAACACGGGCTCCACAATAACTGCGGATATCCAGAAGGCACTTTCGATGTCTTAGATCCACCAGGAAATGATCAATTTGATTTAGTGTTTTTCCATCTGGGGAGCATCATGTGACTTTACGTATATTTCTATGTTCAAAGAAGGCACCTCCTATAATAAGTTCACTTGCATTTGCAAAGTCACAAAGTCTTAGGTCATTATCACTGCTTTCATCATGTAAACTGTGATTACTCACAAAGTTCCAAAATAATCTCATGCCAATCTTTGCATTAAAGTCACCAATAATCAGTTTTTATATCATTTGAGGGGTATTTGTCATAGAAGTCTTCAAATTTATCATAAAAGTCATGCTTAATAGTTTCACATTTGTCCTCAGTAGGTACACATATGCTGATAATACTAATCCCTGCATTTCTTTGCCACTTTCTGGCAACATTAACCCCCTTTGCAGGAAAGCTATCTTACCACAGCCGGGCATTTTGCAATACATATATATATATATATATATATATATATATATATTTGTAAGATATAACAAAATATGATGGCTGCACTAAGAAACGATTGACTACCTCAAAATTAACTATTTTAGATTTTGTGTTCTCCCCCTAAATTCATCTGTTCTCCCAAATTCGAGATTTTTCTATGTTACATAATGCTACTTGAAAAATGGAACTAAAACCTAAAATTAACCAATCACAGCTTAGCCAGGGTTCGTACCCATTTCTGCACACGGAAATTACGTACACTTAAGGACTTTTAAGGACCATTAATGAAAAAAATTAAGGACCTATGAGCAAATAGGAACTGAATAATTCAAATAAAAATATTATCTATGCCTGAACTTCACATTTGTAATACCATCCTAAAAAGGAAATAGATCCATAAGTAGGATTAATTATTATTAAACATGAATTAATTAACAAAATTATTAATAAGTTTGAGAATAAATTCAAATTTTGTTTCGCTAACAGTTAGCTTTATGTTGAATTTTTTTTAAAATGTTTCATTTAATTTTTTTTTAATGTTTCATTTGCTCAGTCTAGAGGGTTAGTAAATAACAAGTAGATTTTATGTCAAGCGGCAAAAGATAAAAATGAGACTAAAGATCATAATCAGCATGATTAAAACCAAAAGTCCCCTCTGCCACCGCTCTTGCTTGCCAAGAGAGGAACCTGCTGATTAGAAAAAACCTAAAAGGCCTGATGCAGGCACGGTTGGGCAAGATTTAAAAGTTAGTTGGGCTCTGTCTGTCTCAGTTAGTATCTTAGCTTCGTGTAGGTCCAATAAGCCACTAAAGCACCACAGGTGATAAGTTGTTTTGTATTGTTTTAGGTCTCACTAAACACAAAGAATATGTTTTACATGAATTTCTACATTTTTGTGTTTTATCTTGTGACCTGGGTAAGGATTAATGAAAGGCAATAACTAGCTCTAATATTATAATTTTAAAGGGTAAGCAGTTAGTTATATATAATTAAATTAGGTAGTTAGATAACCTTAGTCATTATGGATTTACAGTGTCAATATGAAATTTTATTTATTTTTAACAATATTTGTTTAAAAAAACCTATTAAAATCACAATCTAATAAAATTTCACAGTTTAAAACACATGTAATTTATGACAATGATTCTTAAACGATATCAGAATAATTACACATTAAAAGCTACAAAACATTTATGTTTTGTAACAGCAAAACTCAACAAAGTATTTATGCGTCTTTTTAATTTGAAGCCTTCCCAGATATTTTCGCTAATTTAAATCGATTTTCTTCTCTTTAAGCATCTTTTTTAACAATCAGAAAATTGTCTCAATATGCAAACCAGTGTTCTCACTAGTTTCTGCGTGCTTTATCGCCTAACTTGTCAAACTCTCTACAATACAGCTATAAGGGTTTATAGATCTGGTAAAAGTTAAATAGTCTAAAACCTCCCAACAGATGTGAAGCAAATTATCGCTATGTCTGAAAGTAACTACAATGTCAGACAAAGGTTTAAATAAGCCTTTTCATTTAAAAAGAACTTAGAACATAAAGGCATGTTAACAAAATCAATTACAGCTTGTGGTATTTACAGCTCGTGGTGATATAATTAAACAAGAACAGTCCAATTCAAACTAAAAATGTGGACTAGTGGTCAAAGACTATACAATTTAATTTTAGTTTAAGCTCGCTCAGTAACTCTATCATATGCGGAAATAGAAATGGGAACTATAGTAAAGGCTGAAATCATAAACTGAGTCATTTACATAATAATAACTGTACATATCTTTGAAGAATAATTTTCTTTATGTATTCAGTTTCTTTCTTCAACACATTTCCTTTTAAAATTTTTGGATTTAATTAAGGATTTCTGTTATTCTAAAAAAACCGAGAAAAACTAAGAAACTGTATTTAGAATGTATAGAAAAAGCTGCTTTAATTTTATTTCTTTAGCAATATCAAAATTCAGAAGAAATATGAAATATGTATGGTAAGGGCTGGTTATAAAGCTAATGTGGCAGAATTTTTAGAATTTAGTGACAAACTGAGCAACAAAATCTAGAAATATCATAACTTTTAGAATTTATAGCAGGCACTGGAAGCAGAATTTAGAAAGAGACTATGCAGCAGAATTCAGGATTCAAAGAGATTGCCTAGGAAAATGCCTAGTGCTAGTTCTGTATGAGGCATTAAGGCATATGAATCTTTTAAATTGTCAGTTTTCAGTTTCCTTATTAATAAAAACTGCATTTCTATAACGCCTGTCCATGTGATAAGATTAGAAGCATTTTTGATATTTTCCATGGTTGTGTTCAGTGAAAAGTAGAGAAAATAAAGGGAAGATAAACATGCTAAGAAAAAGATTCTAGTATCAGAAGTTAAAAACATTCAAATATTATGTTTTCATTGTTCTTCCAGATGTTCTCCAAAAAGTAAGAAATTCATCACAAACTTTCTGTAAAATACATCCATTATGTGTTAATACCATGGAGATATTTTGCATTTTGTCACATATTACTGGAATCTTCTAGAATCGTGGGTCTATAAATCTTGCCTTCAAATCCTTCTAAACTTTCCAAGCTGCAGTGTCCCTACCAATTCTTTAATAGCCGAAAGCCAGAAATATTTTGGAAAAAAAAAGAAAAAGTGTAAAATTAATTTTATAGAGAAAACTGATGCATATTCTGAGAATTTTGAATATCCTGAGACAATTACATGGGAAAAACTATGAAAAAAATTAAAAAGGAGACATTTTTAGTTAATTACATAGCTAATTTCGCTTTTAGTAAGAACTGCTCCGTAAATTACGCTTTATAGCATTATACCTTGTTTATTTCTCAGATTCAAAATATTGTATAGTAAGTTGTTAAAACGGAACTTTATAATATGACAGCAAAAAATAAAAATATTTTATTTTCATGTTATTTTTTAAATATAATTTCAATAGATTAGCATTATTTTAATGAAATTTATCAATGTTACAATGTATTAAAAAAATCGCTGAAAAATTCCGAGATCTCGAAATTTAAAAAAAACGATCTTAAAATCGCCAAAATGTTGATAAGTCACCAAATTTAGAACCGTTAAAAAAAAAAATTCAAATCACCAAAAGCGAAAAGTTATTTAAGAGCTTTTCATTAGAATTTCGAAGTGCGTTTCACTTCTTGCTTAGAAACTAGAGTATTTTTCCCTATTTATATTAGAAATAGGAACAAATTATAACACATGAAACCATTAAAAAGATAACCATAGTGAATCGCCAAAAATATTCCTCCAAAATGTTAATTCACACTCAAAATGGCAGTCGTAAAAACAGACAGAAATTTCAGATCATTAAAATTAAGGACCTTCTGCCGATTTTAGCCAAAATTAAGGACTTTTAAGGACCAAAAATCGATTCCAGAAAACCTAAGGACTTTTAAGGACTCTTAAGGACCGTACGAACCCTGTTAGCTATACTAAATAGGTGCTTTACAAATATTGCTTCACAAGCAGTCACTCCTTTTCTTAACTTCTGCCCTGCTAATATCTCCACGCTGCTTATGCTTTTCCGTCTAAGATGCTTACGTTGTACTTTAAAAACCAGTGTACATAAAAATTGTCGTATTTGACTGTAATTGGATAAATGCTTTGTCTACCAAAATGATCTGATATGTGTGAAAATAAGCATTGTTGATTCGTCGAAATCCAACTTTTGTTAGTTTCGTCTGTATGCCTTCATCCTCAGCCATGACAACTATTGAAAGTTAAAAGTACTGGTGTAGCCTAAGCAATTAAAATACCAGACACATATATATATGTCATACCTTTTATATTGAAGAGAAAGTGAAAAAATGAACAAATTTTGAAGACAACTGAATTTCACTCTGTTATTTTAAAATTTTGCCCAACTCCGACAGGATTATTATTATTTACAATTCCATCAGAATATCTAACATTAGTATTACTTTGTGAACAATGAATTCAACCATAAATCTTATACTTGATAAGCTAAAAATCAAGAGAAAGAAGTGAATAAACACAAAGCTTCGTGCAACAGAACAGAGCTCGATGCATAACAGTAATTTAGATTTTGACATAATGTAAACAATAAACAGTACATATTATCCCATCAACTGTGAAAGTTGTCTACCAATGAACCATAAAAAGTTGGCAGAAAGCCTACCAATAATTCCTGTGGAATTTTGAAGAAATAAACACATCTTTATTTAATAAACAAACAGTATTCAATCCACTTCCTTTATGAACTTCATAAAAAGGCTTTCACTAATTTAATCTGTTTTATAAGGCTTTTGTTACAAGAAACTCTATTTAGAATAGTATGAATACAGATTTCTCACAAGTAACTCTTCCATCTCTTACTGTTTCATCAGCCATATTCAGCTCATCAAATTATGTCCATTAATATACATTTTGATGGGAAAATCCCATAACTGAAAATAATCCATTGTTTGCTGTTTTGAAGAAGGCAGGTCAAAAATTTTAATAATATTTTTTCAAGATCCAAGAAAAAATATACATTGCTCATAAAAACAAAAGGTGGTTTAATCAAGAATCAATTGGAAGTATATCAAACAAAAGCACAGATGGTATGACTGTATTGTTACATCACACAAGTGGCACTAAAATAGGCACTGTTTTGTATTCAGGACCAGATGCAGAAATGTATGTATGTATGCATGCAAGAATAGTCATGTGTGCATGTATAAGCATGAATGTATGTGTGTGCATATATATCCACTATATGCACATACATACATACACACGTGCATATATTTCTGAATCCAGTCCCGGTAACAGAGCCATATCCTAAAATATGTTGCTTGGCGACAGTTTCACAGTTGACAGGATGATATGTGGACATATACATACCTTGTGTAAGTGAAATCTAGAAGATCAAGAAAGCCATAGCCATAAAATCCCCAAGCGTCACCACAGTAAAAAAGAACAGAATTTTCTCGGCAGGCTTTGTTTACTTTTATTAAAATATTTAAAGGACAATCTGTTGCAAAAACTGCCTGAAAGCCAGCAAAAAACTGTGTTGGTTTTGAGCTTATGGGTTCAGTGTCAATGATGATTTCCACATTAGGATTAAGTTCCTGTATAGCAGCTTTGGATGCTTCAGCTCTCTAAAAATTAAAAATGTCAATATTAATTATTTCAAAATAAATTAAATTTCAATAATATAATTCAACCAGATATAAATTAAGATTTCACTGATGTAGAATTTTAGCAACTAATAATATTAATAACTTTTATAAAAATTTCCATTTCTATATTTCTGTTGTCACAAATTAAAAAAGTGCAAAAATGCTACAATATTCATGCAAATATAGTACTGTTTTACACAGAATTAATTAAATAAAAAAAATGCTTAATAGGCCAGACAAGATTAGATAACAGCATGCATAACTATTGCATTTAAATGTATTACATAGACATACATATATCATTAAATTGTTTATTCTACAATCCTTACTTTCTTTCTTGCAGCAAAGTACAACACCATTAATAACTTAAATTTTTAGATTTAGGAAATATAAAATAAATCTATTGCATGCATACTAAAGGGTTCTTATTCCTGAATAAATATGTAGCTAGCTTAAATGAGTTAGAAACAATGTTAATTGCTATCAGATTATTCCTTTTACTTGTTTTCTATTATATTCTATCGGCTTTTAGTAAAGATCTGTTGAGCTGAATGTTTGCAGCTGGCTCAGGTTAAAGTGTTCAGAATATATATTTATATATTCAAATATAAATATATATATATATATATATCATATAATATATATAAATATATATATCATATAAAACATTTTTATATAAAACATTTTAATGAGTCATATGATCTACCATTCTAATTTTTTGTATCAATTATCAAGTCTTTGTTGAATGTGCTAAGGTAAAAAAAATTTTTTTTTTAAATCAATGTATCATTTTTTATATTTATCTTAAAATACTTATCTTTTTTCAAATACGAAACATTATTTATTTCTTTTTTGTGTAAGACTTTTGTGGGGAAGAGGGAGGACAAATTTGCTTTATACGTTTAAACACAGAACATGATCTGATCGTACAAATCCATCAATCAATCTATTTCAAAACTATCATTTTCAATATTTCTTGGCATTATGATTTAAATATGCAAATAAGTAGACTCCCAGTTAACCAGGGTAATACTGGAGATGATATCCATAGTTGATCCAAAAATCACAATAAATTTGGCAGCAATTAAAAAATAACATATATTGTAATTGATAGAAAATTCCTACAATTTAGCAGAATTTTTAAACAGTTAAATTTAGAGAATATGGTCATTCAATTATGTAAATTAAACATGCATTTAAAATATAAACACACTTCAAAACAGAAAAAGCAGTGTTTTTGTTTATATTACTCTCATATTTCAATAAGAGTCAATGAGAAACAAGAGCTTAATAGCTGTATATTTAATTTATGCTTGTGATTTAACAATTTATTTTCATTGGATGGTTTAGCAATATTTATATATTTCAAATTATGAACAATTAAATTATGTACTGTGGTAGATAAAAACACGTCCTAAATAATGTAGCATAAGCTATCACTGCTGTTATCTCATGCACTTTAATCTCACTTCTGCACTGAATGTAAAAATTTTTTCCCTAAAAGTCTCCATCATTTTGCTACAAGGACACTTAACTTTTTTACGTCCTTGTATGAAATAAAAAGGAAGTATTGCAATTGCAAAAAAATTTTGGCTATCATATTTCAACGGAAATATCCATTTTGACCGCTATCGAATGCAATTTAACGATGTCTTTACATGATATCTGAATGTAAGAAAAAATTATAAAACTGATTTAAAATGAATTCTGAATAGATTTTTTCATGGTGTCTGTGCATATGTATCTCACATAACTAAAACATGAGTAGCCTCAGAACATTGAAATTTAGTATATAGGACTGCTATAACATGTAGATGTTCACCTCCTATTTTAGTTGCAATCGGCCGCACCAAAAATATATAAATATATGTATATTCATAATGAAAGTAATTAAAAGTAAATTAATAAGCCCAAGACTTACGCTACAGCTGCAAAGTAATAAAGCAATAATTCACTATAAATAGGAAAACTCTCCATATTACATCTCCAAGCAACGGAAATTCAATTTAAAAACATTGAAAAGGTATTCTTCAGAATTAAAAACAAATTTTTTTTTTAAGAATTTAGAAAAATTTTATAGAATTTTTAGTCCTACTTGCTTTAAACACAGTTAAAGAAAAACTAAATCGCAAAAATGCCAAAAACAAAAGTAAACTTTTTAAGTATTGAAAAACCAGTTATTGTTATTGATAAAAGATTAATCGACTTACCAAGGGGATAAACCAATCTACCATCAATTAACAGTAACTAAAATAAGAGAGAGTGTTTCATCTTTCTTCCAAGTAAGCATCAAATTATTTGCTAGATTCAACTCATAAATCTAATTGATATTCAATCAAAATAAAGATATTAGTCACTAAACCAAAAGAATCTTGTTAAAAAGCAAATAATCTTTAAAATTACAATTTTTCACTAAGAATACAATTAATGTGAACGAGATGCTTACTTTAGAAGACATATCCCCTACACTCTCTTTTCATTTCAAATACAAAAGTAAAAACAAAAGTAAATTCAAGAACAAATTTTAAAAAATCATAAGATTAAAAGAAATAATCCATAAAATTAAAGTTAAAACTGTAGCAAAAAAGAAATTAAAATTAAAAAAATTAACCAACTTGCCTTCAAAATTTTAAAACCAAATGACTGGAATGCAAGTACGTATTAAAAGATGGAAGCAAAATTTTAGTAAATATATGTATATATATCCACTATCAGTGAGCTGTTTTTTATTCTTATATGTTGGTAAATTGTGCATTTTTTTGCTTTGAAAATGACTGAATTATGTTGTTCTTATCTTCCGGTTAAAGTTTTTATGCCTTTAGTAAATCTACGTGCAAGGTTTATAGAATTATCAACAATTTAAAAGTTGCTTAGTGCAGCTAAGCCTAATCATTTTTCCAATGGCAACACTATTTGTTTACATATTTCAACAAAAATATCCATTTTGACCGCTATCGAATGCAATTTAATGATGTTTTTGCATATCTGAACGTACGAAAAAATTATAAAACAGATTTAAAATGGATTCTGAATAGATTTTTTCATGGTGTCTGTGCATATGTATCTCACATAACTAAAACATGAGTAGCCTCAGAAAGTTGAAATTTAGTATATAGACTGCTATAACATGTAGATGGGCACCTCCTATTTTGGTTGCAATCGGCCGCACCAAAAATATATAAATATATGTATATATATCCACTCTGTTACTCAACTCAGTGAGCTCAGTTTTTTTATTCTTATATGTTGGTAAATGTGCATTTTTTGCTTTAAAAATTATTGAATTATATTGTTCTTATCTTCCGGTTAAGGTCTTTAGTAAATCTACGTGCAAGATTTGTAGAATTATCAACAATTTAAAAGTTGTTTAAGTGCGCCTAAGCCTAATCATTTTTCCAAGGGCAACCATATTTGTTTACATTTGGAACTTGGGAGCATAGTGGATTTGTTACCAATCTAGAGAAACTAAGCTTCATAACAACAAAGATTAATGACTTTTTTTATTATGGTGAATTAAATCATGCTTAATCCATTCTGGAATTTATTCGAGGAAATAAGTGTTTAATATTTACTTCGTGATTTTTAATATAGATATTTCAAGTTTTTATGTACTTTTACCTTGTTGCAAAGTGAGAACTGAATTAATTGAATGAGAAATACTGAATTGTCTGTCAAAAACTGTTTCTTTTTTTGGGGGGGGGTTGTTTAATTTCTTTTACGCATTGTTTTAGATTTTTTATAGTATTTGAACATATGGCAATGATTAGGTAATTCTCCAGATGATATACATAATTTTTGTGCATACTGAGTTAGAAAATGAATGAGATGCAACATTGTTAAGTGAAGTTAGCGCCAGAGGGTGGCTATGGTAAACAAATAAAGTGAATTTTAAAGAGTGCATTTATTCTATTGTGGTTTATGTGGTATCGATGAAGTAGATTTATTTCAGTCCAATAAGCTTAAATTAAATGCAAAATGTGCATAATTTAATATTCCATACAAGGAAGTCATGTGGTGTACACATCAGATTTTTTTAGACAAGGCATGGTTAATTTCCATTGCTTAATCAGGAAATGACTATATATGCTTCACCTCTTTCATACCTTGTAAGAGTTGTAGACAAGAAAATAACTACGAAATTGTATTTATTTCTATGCAAAGCCCCCCCCTAAAAACCACTGAATAATTTAGTATATAAACAAACTACTAAATCATTCACAGCAGGTAAATATAAGTTAATATATTATAATTAATTAAATAAGTCTTTCTTCAGATACAATAATAAAAACTACATTACTATTAAAAATGAATAATAGTATACGATATAAGACCTTTCAATAATTTCTGTTAAATACTACGAATACAAATTTAGACCCAATTTTTAAAATTTCCTGTGCAAATACTTACAAATTTACCAAAAGCACCTTTCTATGAAAAGAATAATTCCTTTAATCATAATATCTATGAATGTGAAAGAGATGACATGCAGTGTTTGTGTAGTAATAAACAGCACTTGAAACCAAACATGATTCATTAAGTTTTAAATGCAATCAGACAATACTCACATTTTTTCCAGATTCAGAACCAGCAATAAAGAACTGAGCACAGAAGTCAGAAGGCTTTATCTATTTTAAAAAGAAGAATGATACTGAGTAAATACAAAAAATATTTAATTCTAACATATATGACCAAATTTCCTGCTCTTTAAAGAAAATTACAGCCCTTATAAGAATACTGATGCTCTACTATTTCATTCAGTTCTAAATACAAGTACAGTTAGAATTTTCAAGTACAAATGAGAGAAATATATATACACAGGGTATCACAAAAGGTCATGTGCAAATACAGTTAGACTTTTAAAGCAGAAATGAGAGAAATGTATATGTTACGGTGAAACACCGAAATCTGGAGAATGTCAACATTCACATAGCCGCTTGTTGTATGTCCGAAATATTTTCCAAATACTCTTATTTCTGACTTACACCGGTAAATGTCAACATTCACCATGTACTAATGGTGTATGTTGAATACATAAGAATATTATATTTTCTTCTCCGTAATTCAATCGTGAAAAAATACAATTGAAAGTTAAAATAAGAACTTAAAACACACAGTAAAGGAAAATAACAGAAGTTAAAAACTTACTTAATTATACAGTACGTTCTAAATGAGAAAATAAAATAATAATAATAAAAAACTTACTAAATTATGTGATTCAACTCTTATTTATTGCAACAACTTAAACTATTATGACACTTTGAATTGCACAAGAGGCCCTTGCTTTTTCAACTGCATTTATTTGTGGAACACTTCCTTTTGCAATGACAGTGTGTATAGCCTTGCCCACCGCTTCTCGAATTAGCTGCAGCTGCTTCTGTCAGCGACGTTTCTTGAAAATAAATCTCCTCTATGAAAATTTTTCTTTACAAATTACGAACTGATTACGTGTGTAAAGCTGCTTGAGGGTAGCATTTTCGTTTACAAGTTTATAGAAGTCGGAGTCTTCTATTCCACCAACAACCGCTAACACATTTCGGTTATCTGTACGACCACGGTCGATATCAGGGACTTGTATTCGTACAGTATCACCAATTTGAGCAGGAGGAAATTGTTTTTGTGAGGTTCGCAACATTTTTGTTGCTTGCAGTTGAAGATTCTCTTTCGCAGCCACTCTTTTTATAGAAATTAACTCGTGTTTTTCAGTCAGAACTTGATGTGAAGATGTGGTAGATTGCAAGTCCTCTTCAATATTTTTCTTTGGAATATGGTTTTCGGTATGACCACCGCTTAAATGTTTTTCAGAAGTATTACCAGTTTCTTCAAGCTGTGCTTCAGTTTCAAAAGTATTGGCAATTTCTTCTAGTTGTTCTTCGGTTTCAATATTTGGGATTTGTTAGCTAGGCAAAAAAGACGATACTATGCCTCTTTTTGCTTTAACGCCAAACATGGCTTCATAAGGACTTTGGCGTATTCCTTCGTGGTATGTAGTGTTCTTAGCAAATTGAACAAAGGGCAAACCTTCTGTCCATTTATTTGTATCGTTATCATTCATCCATGCAGTTAGCATATTCTGTATATCCTCATTGGCCCTTTCAACTGAGCCTTGTGTTTGACTGTGATGCAGCTTTCCATGAATTATCTTAACATCTTTCCACAAAGCGCATATTTCGGATATGATTTGATTACTGAATTCTCTACCATTATCTCATTGCAATAGTGCTGGAGCACCAAATGTTAAAAATATCGCAAGAACGTTATAGGCTACTTCTTCAGCTCTCTTAATTTACAAATGTCTTAGCTGGACAAACTTAGTTAAATGATCTTGATACACCATTATGAACTTACATTCACCATCTCTGTTTGACTGCAAATCTATCAGATCAACTTGGCATCTTAAGTTTAACTCGGAACTGATCATTGGTTTCACAACAATACTTTTCTTAGGTGCACTGTGTTTTATTTGACACTGTTTGCATAAATTTAAATACAACATTACAACTCCATATGTAATATTTTTGTATTTAATTTGCAACTCTTTAAGCATACGTGTTCTTCCTCTGTGGCCTAGTCTGGTGTGAGTTTCATGTAGTATACTCAACAATTCCTCATTGGTAACATAATACTGTATATTCGTTTCTCCTGGTTTTAATGGTACAATTAACTTCTCTTCATCATTAATTTTTAAAACGTCAAAACATTTTAATCATCCATAATCCAAAGGTGTGTTGCACTTAGTTCTAGCAGAAACCACTTCAGAAAGTATTTTAGAGTACTTTTCTTGAGAAAAATAAAAACAATTGTCTTCTCGTTTACCTGCACTTAACTTTTCAATGAAAAGATCACGATTCACTGCAGTATCCATTCAGTACAAATTAGGGTATTGCAAAAAATAATTAAGAAAACATTGCTTACACCATCAAACCTTGCATATGACTGACAAAGCTGACTCACTCCCACCAGAACAAAGGATTAGCCAGTCGTCTCTTTGACTACTCTCTTTTCGACCTACACCAGAGAATATCTGCGATTGTCGACATACACCAGTGAGGGTCTGAATGTACAAGAATGTAATTCAATATTCAATCTTTCACCGACATATCTGGTGAATGTTGACATTCTCTGGTAAAAGTCGACATCCTCCAATTTCGGTCTTTCATGGTAACATACATACACAGGGTATCTCAAAAGGTCATGTCAAAGTACAGTTGGAATTTTCAAATAGAAATAAGAGAAATTTATATATACAGAGTATCACAAAAGGTCATGCCGAAACAGCACAAATGGTTGTGTCAGGTCATGAGGAATCAGAATTACATAGGAACAAGGGGGTTAGAAATGCAACTGTATTCTGCTAGAGGGTGATAAGCGCTGGCAGAAGAAAGCGCAGGTAGTCAGATCAGTTGAAATGTGGATGCTGTAAGAAAAGGATAAACCACTACAGCAATGCAGAATTGGCAGACATGCATTACATGGCAATGCAAGCACCGTGGTACACATGTATTAACAACAGTTCCCAAACCGACGTGTACCCAACCATAGATGGTTTGGACAATTACATCGGCAATTGCAGGAGGTAGGATTGTTAAGAATCAGCAGCCACATCGGTCGGTTATGTATGACACAGGCAGTGGACATCGAGAACGCTGTATTAGATGCAATGAGATGGAATTTAGTACAAGTTTTCCCGTCATGGAACGTGACCTAGATGGTGATTGCTTCTCCATTATGCGAATACTGCAGGAAGATCACCAGCATCTGTACCATATACAATAGGTGCAGGCATTAAGTGATACAGATTATCCCCAATATGTGGCATTTGCACATTGGTATTTACAGGCAAAGATTGCAGACTCACAGTTTCCATCACAGATACTGTTCCTCAGGATGGTGTCCTCAACCAGTACAATATGCACATGTGGTCGGCTGTAAATCCCCATGTCACACGGTCACAAAACCATCAACGTTTCAGCATTAACATCTGGGCTGGAATTATTGGTGACATGCTGATTGCTCCATACGTAATGCCTCAACACCTCGACATGGTTTTGTACATCAATTTTTGTAAGAAGTTTTGCCCACATAGTTAATGGATGTTCCCACAATGTCACGCCTCAACATGTGTTCCAGCATGATGAGGCTCCCTTACATTCCACAGATAGAAACCAAACAACAGGCAACATTGCTCAGCAGTTACATATAGCAACCAGACAATGGATGTCTTCCTATTTACTGTAGTCAGACAACCTCATAGAGGTGGCCTATTCACCTGCTGTCCTCAACGTTGCATACCAACTGCAGCCCATTGGTGATACCATTGACAGTGATGTAGAGAACACAAGACTGGAACCTCACCAGTGGAGTCATATCCTCTTTAACAAGAGTTGTTTCAGTCAGACAAAGGATTCTCAGTACCAGTTAATATGGAGAAATGTATTTCATCCCACTAGCATCAGAAAACAAGACTGCTGGGGTGGTAACCACTGGCAATATCTGTTGATAGGAAATGAAAACAACTGTGAATTAATTTCTTTAAATGCTAATGGAAAAGATGGACTTAAATTGGGATCATTAACTTAAAAGACTTTTATGAATGCGGAACACGTCTGGAAAATCTATTTTGCAAACAAAACGTGTTTTTTGAATAATTTTAGCTGCAAAAAAATAGAAAATGTGATTTTCTGATCAACAATGTTGAGCAACAGAGGATTTATACATTTCTTTTTTCCAAACATACGCCTCACGTTCCTTAGCATGAAATTTTAAGGCTAAGTTTGACCAATGTTAATTAAATCATATTGGCAAGCAATCCTGTACTAGATATTGTTTTGTCATCACCTATGTCTCACACCTCAAGCTTAGCTCTGCATCCATGAAAGATCATGTTCTGATTCTGGGGATTAGTTATCAAGTGGTGCATTACAAGCTACAACTACAATCAACCACATCACCACTGATGGCTTGTACTCACAGCAGTTGCAATATGCATCGCAGAAGAAGCCAGCATAATTGCAAAGGAGGCTGTACTCTACAACAATAAAAGACCATACAAACCAAGGACAACTAGGGATACTGTTCAGTGACTTGGCTGGGAGAAACTGTGCTTGGTAGACCTAATGCCCATAAATTACCACCTGCTTCATACCTTGGGCAAACATCTCGGTGGGAAATTCTTCAATACTGAAACAACCTGGCAGCATGCAGTCACAGACTTCTGGTGTCCAAAACCTGCAATTTTTATCACCAGGACATGACACAGTAACAGGAACATTGCCAAAGAGTGCCAGATATTGCTGGAGATTACTGTAAGATCTAATGCTTAGTACTTGTGCTGCATATCAGTCTTTTTCCGATGATCATGAATGTCAAGAGCTTTTTATGTTACACTGTAGTTTATGTAAAATATTTACTGCATGATTTCATATAAATAATAACTAATACATTTCATTACACTGTAGTTTATGTAAAGTATTTATTGCATGATTTCATATAAATAATAACTAATATATTTTATATAAACTACAATTAGTAATAAGTAATTTTCACAGTTCAATACTAGTGACAGTTTATATGAAATATGCATATATTTATTCCAACTTTGAAACATTAACTTAGAAAGGAGAGAGAAAACATTAATTTAGAGGAGAAAATATAGGACACTTGCATATTAGCGAGGTACAAATGATAAAATGCATTTCTGACAATTACTGATGTTAGTGACATTTTTCACAATTACCGATGCTAGTGACAATCTAAAAGTAGCCAATTTAGCAAACCCACTAAAACAGAAACAAGATTATTTAAGTAAAGTTGCATTCCTTACAAATAGTAAATAAATATTTCAAAGTATAATACATTTGCTAATTTAAACATTTTTGCAAGTCTAGGTCTTTTCTTTCATAGAAAAATTCCATATTCCATCCAAAAAATTCTACAGTAAACTTAATTTCCTATACACAGTCTAATGTGCTGAGATAAAAATGTTTTTCTGTACAATATTGCCATTGCTCGTTTTGAAATCCTTGAGTTTGTTAATCAAAAATTCGTTAAAGTTTTACAAAATATGAAATCGATAATAAAACAAATTCCAAATTTCGGCTTCCAGATGCCTATATTCGCAGCAGAATTGTGTCATTCAAAATTTGATGGCTCTAGGTACCATCACTTTACCACAATGCAAGAAACATAGATACATTTAGGCACATTCTTCATTATTTGATTTCTTTAAATATAATACAGAGTTGCAATATTTGGCGGCAACAGTTGAAAAAGTGAACCTACATTTAATGTTTCCGACGCAAAATCACAAAACGAAAACAATAGTCCTTCAGGGACAAAGCCCCTATGGACTATTTACCTATTGGGGAATTTATAATGAATTTCCAGTTTTTCAGTACTATGGATGAATCTGTACCTAACTAACAGTACCAGAACTGAAAATAGTTATTTAAGCCTGAGTGGCATGATCATCTTTCATTTGGATATATTATTTTATTATTTAAAATATTTTGCTTCTATATTTTCTTTAAAGATTTAAATATCATCTCAATGAATGAAAGTTTATGGAAACATTGAATAAAATAACTAATTACATGAATTTAGCAAAAAAAAAAAAATGTTGTTTAAATACATAAAGCTTTTGGATTTGCTAAGCAAATCCAAAACACTACACCACACAATCAAAACACTGCACTGAGTATCAAAAACTTGATTTATGTTAAAATGAAAGTACACACTTAATTAATTCACCTTTGTATCATCGACTATTGTGATAGATTTCACTCCACTCAAAGTAAGGTTTTTTACCACTTCAGCTCCAAGGCCATTCAATCCAATTACAAGGATTTTGGCTGCTCTCAGACTACAAAAGACAATTTTAAATAAAATTAGCTTTAAACAATATAGGCAGATTTACATATTATACAATTGAAAACCACTTACTCATTTAAAAAGTCACTTGCAGAGCACAAAATAAGCACTTCAGTCCTCCCCCCTTCATTGTTATTTAAGTCCTCGTTACTAAATGGTGCTAAGATTATTAATAAATTACCAACAACAACATAAATATTCAACAGTTCTAACTAATGTCAATGGTCAGATATAGTTACTTGGCTTTAGTTTTTATTCATTTAATAACTATCATTAAATAGTCATTTATAATGCCACGAAAAGAGCTTCGAAGAAGCCATGTGCTATACTTGTATTTCCATCATATTTCATCATTTATCCAAAACGTCCGAATAAATTTTTTTACCACAGAGTGAGGAAACTGCTAGCCATTTGGTAATAATTTGTGACATACATTAGCATTTATCAATGCACTTAACACTGTTCAAATAAAGGGGTCACAATAAAAAGAAAATACCTCCCTTTTTAAATGCTTCTCTCTTCATTAAACTTCATTCATTTCTCTATTCTCTCTTCATCTTTAAGTTACAAGCAGAGGTGTAGCTAAGGTTTTTAGCATTTGAGTACAATTGAAAGCTTCACACCCCTTCCTGTTTGCCAAAATACAATACAGAACATCAATCTGACTTTCTCTGGATGCTACACGTTGGGACAGACAGCCTCCCTTGCCCCCCCCCGCCCAGCTATGCCACTGGTTACAAACAGAAACAAAAAGCATGAATCTTGCATAAAACTGGAAGCTACTTTAAAATTGCTACTTTAGCAACATAAAATCTCTTATTAATAATCATGCTTTAATAGATCTTCATTTCCATCATTTCTAGTTTTAAGGAGTGATTTATGCAAGACAAAGCCAAGTAACCCCTAGGAAATATTTTGGTACTGTTCTGTTACCACGATCGATCCAGAAATGCATGCATAGATGGATAGATGTACTCATGTATGTACGCCATGCCAAAAAAAAAAAAAAAAAAAAAAAA
>KK120735.1:140191-158256 GCA_000611955.2 Stegodyphus mimosarum | reverse complement strand
ACAAAAAAAAAAAAAAAAAAAAGAAAAGAAAAGAAAGAAAGAAAAGAAAAAGGCTAAGCTAGAGATTATGGGCCAGTCGCTAAATTAAGCAAAATCATGCCAAATCTGGACCCCCCCCCTTTTTTTTTTTGTAATGAAAATCGTTAGGGTTTAGGGTGACTTTATATTATTTAACCAGGCTTTTTAAATATTCATCATTTAACTATGCTTCTCATTATTCATGTGAAATGGCTGGCGTCGAAAGAGATGAAAGTGCGGACTTTCCTTATTTGATTCGGTTGCAAGATAAGGATTGAAAGATGTGTGATAGAATGATGCATGAACTATGGTTTGATTTCGAATGTGTAAAAATAGCATAAAATTAATTGAAAGGAAAGATGCGACAGAATGGAGGTATCATACGTCTGGTCCTTCCAAGTACAAGGTCAAAAGGAATGTGAGAAAGGACTCCTGGTTTTCCGAAGTACAAATTCCTGCGAGTCTGATTCTTCAACTAACATATTTGTAGGTTCAAAAAAGCACGAATCAATTTATTATAGATGATTGATTAATAGAGTTGAATTGGAAATACAGGAATTGATTAATACAGATTTTGATTTAAATAAAAGTAATTCTCATTAGATTAGTACATTATATACGATTAAGTTCATTGTTGAAATGAGCGTGCCATTTTTAATTATATCTTCATTGTATTGTTACATTTTAGTATAGATATAAACAAATTTGGTTTTCTACTGCTTATTATAAATAAAAATTTATTTTAAAAATATGATAAAACTGCATATTACGGGCCAGTTCGGCGCATTTTTGAAAAATCGCCAAATCGGTTATTTTCGTACGTGTTAGAAAATCACTAACTCATCATATCGCCATATTAGATGGTTGTAAATTTGAATGAACCCTGTAAATATGCAAAAATATCTAAAACAGAAATTCAAGAAAAACAATGATAAATTATTTGAAATTCAATAACTATGTATTTTATGGGATCAACAATATTAAAACTTTTCATAATATCATATACCATTTTAAGACAGTAGCAAAATGAAAGTGAAACGTTTTAGCACAAAATTTAAGAAATTGTAATAAGCAGTAAATGAGCAATAAAACAGCAGAAACCAATGATTCCTATTTAATCTAAAACTTAAAAAAAAATGCAGAAGAAAAAGGAAGATAAAATTGAAAATTTTGATCTACTGAAACATGAGCAATAGTATAGTAAAAAAACAAAAAGTGGTTAAACAATTTTAACTATGTAATTTATAGTTTTACAATAAATTTTTATTTATAATAAACAGTAGAAACTTGCATTTGTTTATATCCACTAAAATGTAACAATACAATGGAGATGAAATTCAAAATGGCGTGCTCATTTCAACCATATGCTTAACAACATATAATGGACACACAACTCCATTCACACAAATCTGTTGCATCTTTCATTTCAACTAATTTCATACTATTTTTACACTTAGGGCATTCATACATATTTGCAATCAAACCATAATTCATGCACCATTCTATCACACATCTTTCACCCTTATCTTGCAACCGAATCAAATAACTCAAATCCACCCTTCAATATCCACAATTCAACTCTTTCGACGTCAGCCATTTTGCTCACATAATCTACTAGAAGCCCAATAAAATGATGAAAATTCAAAAAGCCCACTTAGTACTATAAACTGTAACCTTAAACCCTAACAATTTTCATGACACCAAGAGGTTACCAGATTTGGTGCGATTTCGCTTCATTTGGCGACTGGCCCCTAATCTGCAGTCTAGCCACAAAAAGGTAAATTACGTAGTTTAAACTGTTTAATCACTTTTTGTTTTTTTACTATACTATGTTTCATTTTTCAGTTTCATGCTTATGTTTCAGTCGATCCAAATTTTTAATTTTATCTTCGTTTTTCTTCTGCAATTTAAGTTTTAACTTATATATGAATCAATGTTTTCCTATTATTTATTGCTCATTTGCTGCTTATTACAGTTCCTTAAATTTTGTGATAAAACGTTTCACATTCTTTTCTTACTGTCTTAAAAATGGTATATATGAAAAGTCTTAATATTGTTGATCCCATAAAATACATAGTCAGGGCCGGGACGAAGGTGAGGCACTTGCCTCAGGTGAACAAATAGAAGGGATGCCAAATCAGCTATTCGATCAAAAATTCAGAAACTTATTTTTAAAACTTACTGTTTTTAACTTTAAATTTTGAAATACTGCAGTGAATATTAAAAGAATTTTGTGTTATAAACAATCCAGCTAAAAAATAAAAATAAAACCTACGAAATCTCTTCTGATTTTCAGTTTCTAACTGGGAACAATTAATGTCTAGATGTAAGTGATTTAAAGGCAGCGGCTTATGACTTAGCACATAAATATCCAAATGATATGAACGCTGAAGAAATTCAGTCAGAAATATCTAGTTCTAAAAAACATGCTATTTCAATAATTCTGGACACAAAAGCAGCTACAAGCTTAGAACTTTTAAAAAAATTTCAGGATTATAATTTAGTTCAGTCCTATCCGAATTTGGAAGAAGCGTTAAGAATTTTTTTAACGTTACTAGTTACTGTAGCTAGTGGTGAAAGAAGCTTTAACAAACTTAAAATAATAAAGAACAATATGAAATCTTTACTAGGCCAAGGAAAACTTTCAAACATGGCCATTCTCTGTAGAACACAAGTTAAATGATCAAATAGATTTTGAAAAAAATATTGATGATTTTGCTTCTTTAAAAACAAGAAAAATTAAATTATAAATATGCTTGAAAAGTTTATGCCATAAATTTTTTAGATGTTTTATTTATACTACTTAACATTACTTGCCATCTTTCAACAAGCATATTTTCAATGTTTTCCATTTCAAAATTGTTAATCATTGTATATGTTTCACTTTATGGAATATACAAAGTTATAATTAGATATTACTGTAAGAGCTATTGTATTTTAACTTGAAATAGTTACTTTTAATGAGCATAAAATATATATAAATATAGTTAATTTGTTCTATATGTATGATCATATGTATATATTGCATGTGTTTGTGTAATGTTATGTTTTCAAACATCATTTAGTATTATTTATTTATTCTCCCCCCCTCTCCACAAATAGGTAAATAAATAATCTTGCATTGTATGCAAGGGCGCACATTTACCGCTTTGCCTCAGGTGAAAAAATATGTAGGCACAGCTTACCTTACATAGTTATTAACTTTACTGAGAAAGTTGACAAATTTTCTATTTGTTGTTGAGAGAAAAAACTAGTAGAAACATCTTCACATAGTGCTGCAAAATTTTTTATACCATCTAATATGGGAAATGAAATATGCAAGAGAATTACTTAAGGATTGTAAGAACTATGATCCTCTACCTATTTTCATTTTTATGAATTTGCAAATTTTATAATATACATATGGAACAAAAAAAGTAAAAAGGTTGAAAAAAACAAAAACAGTGAAAACCAAAGTTAATCCTTTTTTATTTAAAGCTCTAAACAGAACTTGTCAAGGAATTTTGAAGCTTTAAACAAAGTCAATTAACTGAACAATAAGAACTGGTTTCATTCCGATCAACTCACTGAGACCTCTATCGTCAATTAGTGTACTGGTTATTAATTCTGAAAATTTTTATATACAATACTTCAAAAAATCTATACATGTTTGAGGTTCTCATCGAGTTGGTCTCTTTTCACTAACCATTTTTGTTGTCCGAACACAAATAGAAACAAACGTCACAAGGAAAAAATTTTACATGTAATGCTGGGTGAAAATGCGCTTTAGCCCACTGCTTGGCGATGTTTTGAAAATCGCTAATTCGGCGCGTTTCTGCGAAACGTCTTTGCAATTGCAACCTTCCCGACACGCTCTGCGAAAACCTATTGTAAACAAGACATAGAATTCTAAAGCATAAACTAGTATGGAAACTGTTGCCACGAAAAGATAATAAAATAATATGCAAAACGAACATTATGATCATTAAAATATTTGTCAGTTAGGTTTAAATTAATTATTTACATTTTATGCCGTTACATAACCTTCCCGACGCGCTCCGCGAAAAATGGCATCGAAGAAAGAAGGAATTTTTTTCACAAGGGCATTAAAATTACAAACGATGCCATGTACACACCGTTCCGTTTTAACTTAAAAAAAAAATCTGCGAATTGCACAATGTAGGCAACGTACACAAATGAACAAAATAAGCTAAAATAACAAAAATAAATTACAAGAAAATGCCATGTGCACAGCGTTCCTTTTAAACTTAAAAAAAACTTCAGCGAATTGCACAATGTAGGCAACGTACAAACAGTCAGCCATGTTGGCAGATATACGGAGTTACCCATGTTGGCACGTTTATTGCTCATTCAAAAACAATCGCCGCCAAGCAGTGGGCTAAAGCGCATTCCAACCTAATGCTGAAATAAAACATTTATAATCAAGGGAAAAGATTGGAAGAATTACAAATGAAAGAAATATCAATACAATTGGCAAAATGAAGGATAAGAATAAAAATAATATAAATAATAAAAAAATGCTGTACTAATTACAATGTAAAGCTCAAATTTTTTATCGAAAAATTTGATTGTCAAATGTAAAGGCTAAATAAGAGCCAAGTTCGAATGCGCACTTAAAATGAAAATACTTTTCGCTGAAATAAAAGGAATGGAGAATTAAATGCGACCATTGAGGGGAATGAAGTAAAACACTGCTACAAATGGAGGGGTTTTGCTACAAATACTAATGGAAAAAACACTTCCTATCTGTAGGTACTTTTTATTCAAAGCGAAAGTAGTGATGCTACGGGCTGCTTCGCTGTAGGACTGGGCATACAAACTGCTATGTAATTTGCGACACTTTTACTAAGCCTATGTTCTGAGAAAGGAGGGATCCAGTATTTTTTGGGGGGGTTGTGCTGGAATTTGTTAGACGGAAGCGTTTGAATGACGGAAAGAGGGGGTGCTGGTAGAGTTGGCCAAAGTTTCGGAAATCGAAAAATGCATTTGTTAGTAAAAAGTCGTCATTTTTCACGCATTCAAGCTATAAAAACGTCTTTTCAGAAAAGGAAAAGGCTCTTAATGAGTAAAAGTTCAGTAGTGACCAGCAAATTAGAGAGTATTTAATTATCATACTTGCCAACTTAGGACACTCAAAAATCGAGGGAATTTTTTTAGAAATCGGGAGATTTATTTTCAACGACAAAAAGATTTTTAAATGATAAAAATATATTCTTTTAATAATGAATTAACTTCAAATCATTACTGATTAATATCTGAAAGTTCAGTTACTAATTTTTAAATGCAAACATTACATTTTGCATTAATAACCTTTTGGTCCTTTGTTTCCATAGAAAAAATTAACTAGCCGTTTTTTCAATAGAACTCATGCTGTCCTTGTTTATGTGTATGAACATGCTTGAGAACATTGGCCCTTCCACCGTGCGAAATTGAAAAAACGGTACACCAACTGTACCCAACTAATGACCAACAGTACACATGGCAAAAATATTAAATTTCTTTGAGGAAATATTAAAAGGAAAGTCATCTGCATAAGATTTTTGAAAAGTACCTGAGAAATAGTGTAACTTCTTAAACTATTTCTCGAAAGCATGTACGTTCACATAGGTTAGTGACAAGATGAACGAAATAACAACCTCGACCTTGCTTTGTGTTCATTGGCTAATATGTGCCAGATGACACGCAGTAGCACTCGATGCTCATTGGAGAAACGGAACATGATGTTTTTGGACACCTGGCTCTCACTCATAAAGCAGAAGTGCGGCATAATTTCTCACTGAAGAAATTACTATGGTTTTCTGTGCAGTCTAGGGGAAAACCAGGTGCTTTCAGAAGTCCCAAATGACTTTTTTGGGGATGCAGATAACGAAATATTAAGCCAAGCTACATAAAAATCGTGAGAAATTTTAAGAATAAGAGAAAGTCGGGAGAAATATATTGTAAATCAAGTTGGCGGGAGAATAGAATCGGGAGTCTCCCGCTTAAATCTGGAGAGTTGGCAACTCTGAATTATGTAAAGAAATACTAACTTAATTCACTGATGTAGAGTGTCAAAGATAGAGTTCTGAGGAATTAAATTACATACATACATTAAATTCTTGTTAAAGTCATCCACAAATTGCCTCCTTTCGGTTTAAGCAAAAATTTCGTATCACTTGTTACCAAGAATTTAAAGATTAAGGTATTAAGGTAAATGCCGGCTTCTATAAGCGAAACAGAAATTATTTTATTGGGAATTTTATTTTGTTGAAGTGTATTAACGAAGTAGTAAATTTCTTCTTGTAGAAATTCTGCATCATTGTTGATTCTTTTTATCCTGAGAAATACGTAATTCATGGTATTAATTATAACTTTTTTCGACATGTTAGATGTCCAACTGGTCAATTTTAGCGTGTTAAATTTGAATTCTCTAAGTTTATCATAAATTTTACCAATTTTATTGATATTTCTTTCGTTTGTAATTCTTCCAATCTTTTCCCTTAATTATAAATGTTTTATTTCCTTGTAACGTTTGTTTCTATTTGTATTCGGACAACAAAAATGGGTAGGGAAAAGAGACCAACTCAAAGAGAGCCTCAAACTTGTATAGATTTTTTGAAGAATTAATAACCATTATACTAATTGACGATAGAGGTTGATCGGAATGAAACCGGTTCTTGTTGTTCAGTTAATTGACTTTGTTTAAAGTTTCAAGATTCCTTGACAAGTTTTGTTTGGAGCTTTAAATAAAAAAGGATTAACTTTGTTTTTCACTCTTTTTGTTTTTTTCAACCTTTTTACTTTTTCTGTTCCGTATGTATATTATAAAATTTGCAAATTCATAAAAATGAAAATAGGTAGAGGTTCATGGTTCTTACAATCCTTAAGTAATTCTCTCACATATTTCATTTCCCATATTAGATAGTTATTAACTTTCAAATACTTTTTCATTGGTTCTCTCAAACTTCGGTTTTAGATATGAATTCTTTGCATGTTTGCACGATTCATTAAAAATCGCGGCCATATAATAGCACGATTTGCTGAGTTAGCAAGTTTCTAAAATGTACAAAAATAGCCCATTTGGTGAATTGGGGACTTTTCGAAAATGCGCCAGTCTAGCCTGTAATATCCAGTTTTACGAAAAATAAAAAAGGGGACAGTTCTATATCTCTTGTTCTACTGGACCAATTGTCAAAATTTAACTTGTGTTTTCAATGTCTCAAAAGCACAACAAACACATTTGGCGTTATTATCGCTTATAATGAATATAAGTAACTAAGAAGTAAAATTAAAGTTTCCTGCAACAAACTGTGACTGTGAATGCAATGTGGATATTCTATGACAATCACACACATTTATCACTCTGTTTTGGAGCGAAAGACATTTTATGAAGGACTCCGGCTCTAGTGTAGAATTGGGTGCCCTTTCGAATAGGCGAAAAATTTTGTTCCGTTTTGGCGATGAAATCCCATTTCTGGTTACCATGAGAGTTTTAACATGGTTTTAGCTTCTTGATTTATTTAATTGAAAATAAATCGATGTGCACATGGTCAAAGTCAAGGCAATGTGCAATGACTAGTTTGTGCAATTCTCTGATTTTTTTTAACTGAAAACAGGTCGATGTGTACATGGACGCGGAGTTTGTGAAATTCTTTGACTTCTTGTTTTGGTTTTGTGTAGCGGCCATCTTGAAATTGTGCCTTATTGGCGCCGATCTTGGCGTCAAAACAGAATCGCCAAAAAACAAGGGGCACCCAATTGTAAACTTTTACCAGGACTCCAAAGGCCCTTCTTCATCCCCAAAAACTTTTCAGTGCTGCTGATTGTTGACTACTCATTTTTTCAATAAGGTGAAAGGATAAATGCAGCTCAATATTCACAATAGTGACCTAAGATATGACGGAGAGTGCATAAAAAATTGTGAATAAATATGGAATCGTATCGGTTCAGTATAATACTCGACCATATACGATAGTGTCAACTATACAGTAAATCAATAATTTAGAGTATCATATTGTGCCTCGGTCTCCGTGCTCTTCTGACATTTTTCCAACAGATATCCATTTTTTCCCCACATTACAGCCATTATTCAAGAAATGCTTTCCTAGTGATAGATTAAAACTGCTGTAGGTTAATCTTCGGATTATGGTAACTTGGCGGTTTTTTGGCGAAAATTTGGCGAGCAACCTTGCTACAGCAACCTACCAGTTTGTTTGGGGGACGCCATTTTGTTTTCACGAAGTAAAGGTTTTTTTTTCTTTTAACTCAACATTTTTTCCAATAATTTGCTAGCCGAATTACGTTTATGCTAGAATTTTTATGGAACAAAAGTGCTTAATCATGATGAAGATTAGGTGCGAAATTGTTTCCAAGTGCTTATTAGCTAAAATCACGATCGGAATTTTCGAAAAGTAGTGGAACAAACGTGCACAGAAATTTGTTTTTACAGGACAAATTTGTATATGAAACATGTAAATAATTTTTCTCGTAAATTAGAAAAATTTCCACGAAAATGCAGGAAAATTTTGTGAATCTTTGAAGCTGGTAAAAAAGGACATATATGAAATTACCTCATCGCTAAAAAGTATGTATACTATGCAAGCTTTTATATGTTCAGCTTGCATATACCCTTTCCAAGGATGAACATTTGCACGTATAAAATAAATAAAATATGCAAGATATTACATTAATTTTCTTTTCCCTCTAAATTATCCATTATAAAAGTCACCTGCGAATTTATAAGGCAAACATTAAAAATGGTTGCAAATACTTAGTGTCAAATATTTAACTTATTTCCATGCAGGTTTACTTGTACTGAAATGGATTGCAAAATGCTACAAACGCGTAATGCACAAAATGACTATCATTTAATTAAAATATAAATAAATTAAAGAACACTAATAAAAATATAAATAAACATATACATTAAATTAATAAAAATTATTGTTATTATTATAATTTTTATCGCCTTACTAAAATGTCGCCAAACTACCAGTTACCATATTCCAAAGATTAGCCCTGCTGTAATTACAGAATTCGGAATTAATTCATAACAGATTTTAAAAACTCCTTTTGTGGTGAAACACAAACATGTTAGGCATTAATGTTTTAATATAATACAGCAAAAGAAAAAAAAATTACCCCTTTGCCGAAATAAACCCGCTTAATTTTAGAAGCTCAAGTAAAAGCATAAGTTTCAGTTTCCTGCATTAAAAAATTAAAATTACGAAATGGTGAATATTACCGTTTCTGGCAGTCCATTCCCCATAATCGAATCTGACGATCATATAACTGAGCTTCATCTTCAGTAATACTGCTTGCATTTGCTGACAAACCAGCAGCATCTAGATTCCTTTTCACACCCATCATAAATATTCAAAAGAAAACAATTAAACACAATTAACCACTTCCAAAAAGCTTCCTTCCCCACTCAAACTGAACAACACCGGTAAACACTCAAATTTACGAGTGAAGTAGTAGTTATGGCTCAAACAATAAAAATAAAATAATATGGCAACATAGCTTTAAAAATATGTGCAGTGGTGCAAAACATTTTTCACTTTAAAAATTGCGACTTAGGTAACCCCTGTTTTTTGGCGATTTTTTTCATGACGTCAGAAATAGCCCAAGAAGCAAACACCGAAAACAACAAGGAGGTTAGAATAGAAGGAAGCTAGGTTCAACCGGCTTTGGTTCAACTCAAATCCTGTATCTTGGCGGCCATGCTCCAACTGTTTCTGTGAGCAACATATGTATAGTCACATAGATATAATAATGCTGACTAGATATAGTTAGTATTACTATATCTATGGTGAGCAAGGAAGTCTGCCATTCCATGGAGGTTAGACATGTCATTGCATTTTTTTTTTTTTTTTTTTTTCTTTTTGAAGCATATCATCTTGTATATGGATTCACAAATTGATTTTAAAACAAAATTCCTGGGATTACTTTTCATGCGCAAGTATTGATTTTTTTTTTATGTAATTTGATAAATATGTTGAAAAATATCACAATGTCACGTTATTTTCTTTCCGGAAGTGAAAAAAAAAGACTTAATAATAATAAAAATATGTACATTAAATACATTTTAATATTTCTGTTTATAACTGGTACCTTCGTTCCTTAACATGCAGTGATATATGCTAGGATTTAAACTATATAATTTCAAAGTTTTAGGTAATTCGTTTTAGAATTTTCATGAAAAGTAAGAAATCGATTGTTACTACTTTTATGAATTGTAAAGGTGTTAAGTAAAGTAATGCTTTTCTTTATGCATTAATTAGCATTCTTTAAGTTTTGTGAAAGGTTGTGAATGTAATTTGTGCATTTGATCAAGATAAACTGTTCTGTTATAAAAATTGTGTGCATAAACTTACAAATTTCTGGGCAGTATAGCGATAAAAGTAGGTAAAATATTTACACAATTGAGCAGGTGGAAAGGCATATCCAAAAACATATATAGTTATATTTCTGTAATTCAGCTTAATTCAAGGCAATTTCTTTGAGATTCATAAATATGAAAAACGCATATCATTAAATTCATATACATCTGTTTTATTTTCTTAATATTTATTTTCGTGTTGTTATAAGGTTGTTGGTTCTGAAAAGGATCTATTTTAAAACTTTCATTTAAAAAAATGCAATTTGTGACTACTTTTTTAGATAATTATTTGCTATTATTGGATAAAAGTTAATTAATAAATAGATAAAAGTTACAATGGGTTTTTTAACTGAAATTAAGAATTATTAAATTTTTAAAGTAAGCCAATAAATACTTTAAAAAAATTTTTAAAAAATGAAATACTATTTGCATCAAGTATCAGTCTTCTGAAATTAGCTATTATAACAACTGCTATAGCCAATAAAAAATATGTGAATTTCTGTTTTAGTGTATTACAACTTAAAGCTGATGTATTTAAGCATACTAAAATAAAATAACTTTCTTTCCTATCTCTTAAACTTTGTATATGAAATGATTCTAAAATAATTATGATAAATGATAATATTGTGAATAAATCAATAAATCAGAAATACCACTTCTTAAAGGAAAAATTGGGAAGTACACCCAACAGGTTCCTAATAAAACCTAAACAAATAATTGAACTATGCAGGAACATCCTTTTCAAAGCTTTTAATTAATGTTATACACATGCATTTAGCTTTCGAACTATTTCTTAATAATTTTCTGTACAAAATAAATTATGGATATCATCTTTATCACTTTAAAACAAAAATTTAACAATAGCGAAGCATTTATTATAAATTTAACATATTTTTGCTGGAAAATACATGCACGGAACAGCTTAAAAATACGTAGGTTTCATTGCCGTAATGTAATGTTTTGACAGAACAAATGTGGACGCTGCTTGTTAGGTAGAGTTCCATTCATCGATAGTGGAGGAAACTGCGAACCCTTCCTACCTCTATTCTGACCTCCTTAGAAAACAAGGCATTTTAGAAAAGTTTTCCGCCATTTGAGTCGCAAGTGCAATACAGTAAAATATGTAACAAAATCTGAATGGTAAAAGTAAAATTTGAATTATAAATGCTAAATTGGATGTATATAAGCAAAAGTATATATACACTCAAATTTAAATTATATAAATATTTTAAGTTTTTAATAGAATTTTTCTGCGCCACATAGAAACACATATAAAACATGCGAAAAACTCCAATTTCGAATTTGAAATAAAGATACATTGCTCGACATTGAAAATACAACACCAAGAAGGAGTGGTCAGAAAGTGACGAAATTTGGAAAAAAAACAGAGCAAGCAGTAATAAGTGATCTTTATTTCAAAATTATAGTCAGAATACAGAGCGAGAACGACGTCGGTTCAGTAGGATGTAGGACCACCGCTGACAGCGATGCACGAAGGAACACGTCTAGGCATAGAGTCAATAAGAGTGCGGATGGCGTCCTGAGAGATGGCTCTCCATTGCCTTTCAACCATTTGCCACAGTTCGTCTTCTGAACGAGGCAGGGGCAAAGTCTGCAAACGGCGTCCAATCACATTCCACACATGTTCGAATGGTCACATATCAGGAGAATCCGGTGGCCAGGGAAGCATCAATATACCTTGCAGAGCATGTTGGCATAGCACTGTGTGGTCGGGCGCTATCTTGCTGAAAAATTGCATTAGGCAGCCCCTGAAGGTAGGGGAATGCCACCGGCCGCAGTACATTGTCTAAGTATCGTTGGGCCGTCATAGTGCCCTGAATACGAACTAGAGGTGACCTGGAATCGTGGGCAATAGCGCCCGAAACCATTATGCCACGTTGTCGCGCGGTGGGGCTTTCCACAGTTACTGCCGGATTAGATATGCCTCCACGCCGACGCCACACACATATGCGGCAACTGTCACTGGATAAACAGAAGCGTGACTCATCTGAGAACATGACGTTTCGCCATTCTGTCATCCACATCGCTCCAGCCCGGCAACATTCTAAATGTTGGCGTCTATGCTGTGGGGTCAATGGCAATCTTCTTACGGACGCCGTGAGTGCAGGCCACGTTCAACCAATCGACAGGAAATGGTTCTCGTCGATACGGGGACATCCAGGGTATCTTGCACATGCTGCAGAATCGCGATACCGTGACGTGCGTCTACTCTAAAATTTACATAAATTTCTGACTACTTATTCTTGGTGTTGCATTTTCAATATCGATCAGTGTATATTGTATGAAATAATGCCTTAAAATTATCCGTAAAATAATATTAAATATATATGAAACAACTGCAAAATACTTACTTATCTGCCAACAGCATCGGTTTCAGAAAACCGGAGTTATTTCCAGAATTTGCGCCAGTTTAAGATGCACAGTCGGTCACAAAAGTATTCGAACAGCGGTCTTCTCCTTTTTTCCATCATAGTTCTTCTCCTTTTTTAATCACTACCCCGATCTTGGCAAACTGAAACGAATTTTCTACACAATCTCTCATTGAACACCTCAGTCATCGACTCGACATGATCTCTGAATAAGAAAACCGTTTCGGACCCCCCATCTTGGAAAACTGAACTACACGATCTCTTTTTTTAAACTCCAATCTTGGAAAGTGGACCCTCTACACAATCTCTCTTTGAACCATTTTGAAAAACGATAAAATGGACACTTTAACTTGGAAAAACGGAAATGAACTCTCTACACAATCTCTCTTTGAAACCTTTCGGAACCCCCATCTTGGACTCTACACAATCTTTCTAAATTAGGAAACCATTCTGGAAAACGGAAAGGGTTCTCTTTGAACCCCAATCTTGGGAAAAAAACTGAAATGGACTCTCTACATAACCTATCTTTGATCATCTCGGAAAATGGAAATGGCTCTCTTTGAACCTTTTTGGAACACCTTTCTTCAAATTGGAAAAAAGCTCACTCTACAATATCTTTTCTTTTCATTCAATATGGAAAGGATGGGAGAAAGTCCTGTATTTTTTTAAATGGGAAAGCTATGAAAGCCATCTTGAAAACGGTAAGATGAAAGCCTGACGGGCCATTCAATGAATCTCGAAAAGATATATTTTTTATATCAACGCTACGAGAATCCAAGATTGGTATATATAATATTTTTTTTTAATTTTTTTATTATTATTACAATCATACCATTTGTACAAAAAATAAATTATTTTTTTCTTAAGATGTTTCCGATAGAAATTCAGAAATACAATTCCATAACAATTTAGTTTCATCCGAAGTCAAATGATCTAAGCACCTTCCTTAAAATTTTGGTCCGCTAAATTGTTTAAATCCATGAAATCGTCCCATGTAGGAAAGTCCATAGAAGGTTTTGCAGAATTTTCTTGAATGTTTTCAGGAGCCGAATTCATGAAAGGGTTTTCAGCAGCAGGTTCCACGCAAGACGTTTCTTGGCAAGTAAGGCATTCCTTCATAGGTAAATTATGAGCCATTTCCGAATTCATCAAAGGATCTTCAGGAGGCATTTCTCGGTAACTAAGGGGTTTCTTAATAGGCAATTTATGATCTTGTTACTCCTTATCCTCAATCGTGATCACTTCTATGTTCCTTTTTTCACCGAGAAGAAACTTTTTAAATTGATTTTCCTTCCATCTCATGCTGTCATCTAAATAGGGGGTGGGAGGATGTTCATTATAGAGATCATCCACTCGAAACGAAGTATACGACGTAAGGGTTTGGAAGGGGAAATCCTTTTTCAATCGCTCTCAATGAGTCAACGCACCGGTCGACGAGAAACAGGCTCTTTTGCGTCGTTAAAATGAGATAATGCATCTTCGGGGGAACTGCATAGTACCCGAAAGGTCTTAATCTTAAATCATACGGCTTAAATTTCTTCTCGTCTATTTGCTTTGAAATATCTCTCCTTGGCAGCCATCTTTAAAAGTTCGGGAATAAAGCAGGAGGATAATTCGTAATAGACGAGCGGGGATGCCGTGGTCTCATAGATACTGTTGCGAAAAAATTCGGCGGTTGCCCCTGTATGTAAGCTTTCCGGCATAGCACGAGGGTTGCCGTAAAATAGTGTATGGTATGGTTGCCAGATTGGCGACTTTATCGCCCATTTGGCGACCAAATCGGCGATATCCCATGGTGCAATCGAGAAGCTTCTAGAATAACTTCCTGTCGAGATATTTCTCGAAACCTGTGGAACCTAAGGAAAAGCTATATAAACCCTTGCGTTTCTGAGAGCCAGAGTGTGATTAGTTGTGAGAATTGTAAGAATAGCTGCTTACTGTGAGTGCTAAGCTACGCGAGAGTTTTGTGAACGGAAAGCGATCGAGATAGTGCTTTGCCGTGAAGCTACCTTTACAGTATGGCTTGACAGTGTATTGGTGATTGTTCCGCGGTGTTTATTATAAGTTTAGTGTTGCCGTGAAGTTACCTTTGCAGTTACAGCCTGAAGCTGTGTTGCTGATTGTTTCAGCGTATTTATTGTGGATTTTCGAAGCTTTTAAAGATAATTTTGGAACTGTGCTGTAAATAGTGATTCTTGTAAATAAATTGTGCTTTTTATTGTTCTGCATCGTGTTTTCATCGGATACTCTCAAATCCAGGAACCCGTATAACGCAACAACTGGTGTCAGAAATGGGATTTGAGTGTGAATGCCAGTCACCCGTCTACAGGAGAAAGCAATGGCGGAGGAAATGAAAGCTTTGATGGACATGTTAGCAGCTCTGAAAGCCGGACAAGAAGAGATGAAACAAGACATGAAAGCCGGGCAAGACAAGATAAAAGCCGGATATAATGAGATAAAAGCTGGATATGAAGAGATGATAGCTGAGATGAAGGCCGAGCACGAAAAGAGGAAAGTCGGCCGAGAAAAAGTACGAGAGCAACTCCAACAGATGGAAGAGGAGCTTGCAGAAGAAACTGGAGCCATAAAAGAAGATGCGAAAGTGCCAAAATTTGCGTCTGAAGAATCAAAGGAAGGAGAAATAAAGGGAATAGCTAATCAACTGCCTGATAAAAATCAAGAAATTATGACTGAAACATCTAACAGGGTTAAAGGAAAAGAAGGAAAGCATGAAGAAATAAAAGACGGGAAAGAAGCTTTTGATTATCAAGTGCCTGAAGTAGAGACAGAAGAAAATGAAAATGCGACTGTCAAGATCATAGAAACTGATAATGTAGTTACGAAGTCGCAGTTAACAAGCATTGAACGATCTGATGAGATGTGTTCACATGTTCATATCACATGTTTATGTGATGCTGAGATGGAAGAAGCTTATGTACAATTTACGCGGAGTGCTCAAGCATTGCAAGAAAATTTACCCACTTCGCAATCCATGTGCGTGTCTCATAGTACAGATTGTGCAGACAAGGACTTGATTCTAAACCTGGATACTTCTGCTTGTAAAGGATCGGATTCTATTCATGGTCTTGGTGACTTCATCGGAACTGGCTTCATCGGAAAGCCTTCATCGGAACTGGCTTTCAGGAAATAGAGGTAAATAAGCAAGTACCTTCTGCTGTAAGTATCGAGGTGAACTGTACACACGATGCGAATAAACTCCAGGATGGTGAACAAACTGTTTCAGACCTTGTTTTGGAAGAAACGTCTGAAATGACTGAATCTTCAGACTGTGATATGAAAAACAGAAATAAACATGAGAACTGCAGTGGAAAAGTATTTGACCCGGGTATAACTGAGTAAAAAGCCTATGACTAAAAGGTACTGGGCTCTCTGGGACTCACTTCACCTTTGAAATGGAGTCTTGTATCGACTGCGGGAAAGCGACGATGGAACTAATAAAAGATGGCAGCTGCTGCTTCCTCATAACCGAATACATGATGTCCTGAAAGAAATACACAGCAGCCCAACAGGAGGGCATTTCGGCTATATGAAGACATTAAACAAAGTTCGAGAGCGCTTCTTTTGGAGTTCCGCAAGAAACGACGTTGAGAAATGGTGCCGGTCTTGCGATGCCTGCGCAGCCAAGAAAGGACCGAAAGAACGCAGTCGCGAAAGACTGCAGCGATACAACGTTGGAGCGCCTTTCGAGCGAATTGCCCTTGATATACTGGGACCTCTGCCATGGACTAAAGAAGGCAACAGATACATTTTAGTTGTCATGGATTATTTTACGAAGTGGCCTGAAGCATATCCAATTCCAGACCAAGAGGCTGTCACTACGGCTGAAGTCCTGTTGCAGAATTGGGTATCTAGATTTGGAACTCCCCTCCAGATTCATACCGACCAAGGCAGGAACTTCACTTCGGCTGTGTTCAAAGGACTGTGCGACTTATTGGAAATAAAGAAAACACAGACCACCCCGTTACATCCGCAGTCTGACGGCATGGTGGAGAGATTTAACCGCACAATCTTGAACCACCTATCGCTTATGGTTTCCAAGAACCAAGAAGACTGGGATCGTAAGCTGCCCCTGTTCCTGCTTGCTTACCGTAGTGCCGTCCACGAGAGTACCGGCTATTCCCCTTCTCAAATGCTCTTCGGTCGTGATCTCCGTCTTCCGAGTGACCTGCTTTTCGGCCGTCCTCCGGATCTACAGTCCTCTCCTGAGGAGTACGTTCAAGATCTCCAAGCCCGGTTGGAAACGATGCACAGGTTTGCTCGAGAGCGAATTAACATCTCGACGGACAGGATGAAGAAGAGGTACGACGCAAGAGCGACCCAACATAAGTTCCAGGAAAACGACAAGGTTTGGCTGTGGAATCCGAGCCGTCGTAAGGGCGATTCTCCCAAACTGCAATCACATTGGGAGGGTCCCTACACAGTCCTCAACAGACTGAATGACGTCGTAGTACGGATCCGTAAGTCTTCCAATTCCAAACCTAAGATTGTACATTATAATAGGTTAGCTCCATACTACCGCCATAGTAATTAGTGATAGTTATTTTTGTTATGGGTACCCCGTATTTCGTAATGGTTGATTTTTTTTGTATTTTTCTTGTATTTCTTGTATTAATTTTATGTTTAATTGTATGATTTATGCATAGTTGCTTGTACATAGAACTTTGTAATTAGTGTAAATGTTTATTTCTTTGTTATTTGTAAATACTGTGAATATTTGCAAATTTTGTTATTATTGTAATTTATTTATTTGTTTTGTAGCTTTTTCGATTATTTCTTTTTGGCTCCCAACCAGGGATTGTACTGCCCGGGACGTGCAGTCCTTGGGAGGGGGCAGTGTTGCGAAAAAATTCGGCGGTTGCCCCTGTATGTAAGCTTTCCGGCATAGCACGAGGGTTGCCATAAAATAGTGTATGGTAGGGTTGCCAGATTGGCGACTTTATCGCCCATTTGGTGACCAAATCGGCGATATCCCATGGTGCAATCGAGAAGCTTCTAGAATAACTTCCTGTCGAGATATTTCTCGAAACCTGTGGAACCTAAGGAAAAGCTATATAAACCCTTGCGTTTCTGAGAGCCAGAGTGTGATTAGTTGTGAGAATTGTAAGAATAGCTGCTTACTGTGAGTGCTAAGCTACGCGAGAGTTTTGTGAACGGAAAGCGATCGAGATAGTGCTTTGCCGTGAAGCTACCTTTACAGTATAGCTTGACAGTGTATTGGTGATTGTTCCGCGGTGTTTATTATAAGTTTAGTGTTGCCGTGAAGCTACCTTTACAGC
>KK120735.1:121721-139976 GCA_000611955.2 Stegodyphus mimosarum | reverse complement strand
GTAATGAAAGGATGAAGTTTATTTCTTTTCCTGAAAGAAATAACTTTCATAGAAAGAGAAAATAAAAGAAAGGAAGAAACATTAAGATAGAAAATATTTTCTTTTTTATTCTATTTTTAGATTTCTTTCTAATTTCTTAGATAAAGAAATATTTTTCTAATATTAACTGTGCAATAGATTGCGTGAAAACACAGTTTCAATGTAAGCATGAAAAAAAAAATTAGTTTGCAGTTAGATTGCAGTGCAGATTAATCATATTATAAATTTAAATGATTAAAATTGTTTATTTCTATAAAGATTTTAAATAAACTTAATTCATCTATTCTTATCTATTTACCGTTTTCTCATACTATTTCCCATCTCTCTTTATTTCTTAACCCTAAATAGCCTAGCGTTCACTTTTCCCTTAAAAAAACGGGATTTTCCTCCGCATAACACAGCAGCATATTCTGCTGCGTTTTGATCATAATATTATTTTGTATAATTTTTTCGAACTACAAATGCAGCTTGTGAGTTAGTGAAATAATGGGAGAATAATCCTAGAACTTCAGCCAGCGCAAGCTATAAACGTCGTCACTCGTCTGTACTGTTATTGGTCTACAGCTCCTTGACGCCTTGTCCCCTTTAAATAAAGTCAAATGGACTCACCCGCCCATCAACTGAGGACCACAGAATGGCCACAGAATTACCGGCTGACAAGCCGGTAAATGAGGAATAAATTTGGCACAATGAGTCGCCAAAAATACTTTTAGATTTTTAATTTCGGAGAGCGTCTTCAAATCACCAACACCCAAAATAAATTGGTTCGGGAAAACATCTAGCACGGATATGGCTCTCGCTTCTAATGGCCGCTTCTCGCTTTTATAGTCGTTTTCTAGGCCATTTTGTTTACCAAGAATTTTATGGCGTCACCTTTTAAGTAGGTTGGAGAAAAGAAAAAAAAGTGATCTTTCCAAGAAATTTTATCTCCATGACCTTTTATCGACACCCAATGAAATCTGATCGTCAACTTTTAAGTAGGTTGGGGAAAAGAAATAAAAAATAATCTTTTCAATTTCCAAGAAATCTTTTCTCCCTGACCTTTTAAGTAGGTTAAGGAAAAGAAAGAAAAACTTGACCTTTCCAAGAAATCTTATCTCCTTGCCCTTTTTTGACACCCAATGAAATCTGAACGTCACTCTTGGAGTAGGTTGGGTAAAAGAAAAAAAAGTGTCTTTCTGTATAAACAGCATACAAGAGAAAGGAGTTATTTTTGATATCATCAAGATCACCGTGTGTATTCTTTCAAATATAAAAATTATAGAATTTCGTTTTATATCATCCAAGTAGTGGTTTACTTGAAAGCCTCGGATGTTTCGAAATGTGTGGGTTATACTTTAGTAGGTAGCACGATGCTGCAACGATTTCTGGAAGAGGAAGATGTTTTAACGGCTCGTGAAATTTCTATGTTGGATGCACGAATTTTGTTGATGAGACGAGCCAAATATCAATACACTGCCGCTTTTCTAACCCTCTCGCAAATAAACCGTATTATGGATCATCTTAAAAAAAAGAAGATTGAGTTTGAATTCAGCGATTGGTTGCACAAATCCTCCACGAATCTCTCTTAATCATCAAGACCCATAATGATCAATATTATATTTCCAACAACGATCACCTTATATCTTCCACGAATTTTGAAAAAAATGTCGAACAAGAAAAGATTGAATGGTTCAAGAACTACCCCATACCTATAGTGGATGATGAGAAACCTGTTCAGGATCAAGAAAAACAGGAAGAAAACCATTCCAAATGAACAGAGTCAGGAAGAATCTATCAATGATTCTCCTGATGAGAATAGGCTTCCATTTAAAAACGACTCCTAAGTAGAGCCTGTAATCCTATCACTTTTGCAGAGAAATGTATTCAAACAGACCTCATGGTATTTACCTTTTTCATTGGAGAACCCGTGTAGGCTTCAAAGAATGAGATCCCAGAATGTTTATATTACATTTTAGAAAATGAGTCAATCGGGAATTCATCGGCTGCTAAAATTTACTCAGAGAAAATATCTAAATTAGAATTTAAAGAAAATCTTTTGTTAATTTTATAATGTCTTTAGACATTTACAAATTAATAAAAAGTTTGTTTTCTTTTTGTTTGAAAGTTTCTTTTTGTTTTCTCATGTTTCTAAAAATAGATTTCCAAAAATAGAATATGAGTCATCATTCTTGGAAATCTATTTTTAGAAACATGAGACGTCTTCCAACAAAAAAGGAAGAGCTAATTTCATAATGCCTAAAGACATCATAAAATTAACAAAAAGTCTTTTTTAATTCTTATTTCTCTGAGAGATTTCTTCCAGCCACAAGATTGAACTTTGCGTTATCTATATAAACCATCCGACTTTTGTGACTTTAAACAATAATAATACCGAACCACTTTTTGCAAAGCACAATGAAAAAAGCCATTTGTACGGTTGGGACAAACGGTTCCTTCAGCGCCATTGTATTTCAAAATCTATTGGATGGATCCCGAGATGCAAAAGATGGATCTTTGAACCAATTTTCTAAAAACCGCCCTTTTGGTTTCTCCTAGCACCCAAATAACGGAAAAGGGTTCTGTCAACATACAGTGGTGGCCAAACTTGTGGACACTTTTGGAAATTTTTATGTTTTTGAACTTTGTATGCTTATAGAAAACGTTACGTTTTACAAAATGCAAACTTGTATATATCATTTTAATGAGAATTTATTACTGAATTCAATACAAAACACAAAATTCAATTTTTTGCAATACAAAAAAGGTAATAGTTATCGATATACATTAGATAGTGATGATTGCAGTAAGTTATCAGTACTTAGTAGGGTACTCTTTATTTTTGATTACAGCTTCACATCGACGTTTCATTGAGCTGACAAGAGTTTTAAGCTCTTCTTTCGTTATTATATGATGCCAGGAAACAATTATAGCCTCAATTAGTTCCCTTTTATTTGATGGGCGCCTCATTCGGACAAGAGTTTTCAAACGGTGCCACAAATTTTCGATTGGATTGAGGTCAGGACTGTTTCCTGGCCATGACAACAATTTAATGCTCTTTGTACGAAATCACTCTTTCGATATTTTGGCCGTGTGGCAAGGAAAGCTAGACATTACAAACCACTTCATAACTGTGTTTTTTTATTTTTTTGTATTGCAAATAATTGAATTTTGTGTTTTGTATTGAATTCAGTAATAAATTCTCTTTAAAATGATATATACAAGTTTGCATTTTGCGAAATGTAACATTTTCTATAAGCATACAAAGTTCAAAAAATAAAAATTTCCAAAAGTGTCCACAATTTTGGCCACCACTGTATGTAACACCGGCGGGAAATAGTTGTACGAAATTCCTCCTTCGTACCAAGACAAGCCGTGATAATGATCACTTGCTTAAGCAGCTGTTCGTTTTTCTTTTTCGGTGAGCATCTTCCAAGGAAAAGAGGATTTGAAAACAAATACCCCTCGGGAAGTGCCATCAGAAGTGATGTAGGACAACTCTTTTGCAATAAAGGATCCTTGAGAATCGTAAAAACCTTCAAAGTCGAGCCCAAGTTCCATGTCCTCTTTCTCTTTTGAAGGTGACCTTTATTATTTATTTATGGAAACGCGATATCAAAATAATCATGACAAGGAAGGAGTATATAAAAGAGAGTGTTGCAGAGAGACAGCTGTATCATTTCCTTCAGGACAGAGAAGAAGAAAGAGTAAAACTTTTCGGAGCAAGTGATTTGCCTGGAGGTCATAATGAGTTCTGATTGTCTTACCGGTTCCGACATGATTCTCGACATGGAGTCGTTTATCTATTTTTATGAGGAGGAAAAAGAAATGTCTTTCCTCTTGAAAGAATTGAGCTACATCACCTATGATTTATGAGGATCCATGATTTTTCTACGTCATATCGATTACTCAGACTTGTTTTCCTGAGATCAAAATTCCGTCGATTATACAGTCCGTAACCGACATGGTCTTCATTCGACGGAGGGACATCTTTCCTACAAGCATCTTCCTTCCATCTTGCAAATACTGACGGAAAATGTGGAGACGCTATACGTCAACGGCTACGAGAAAGACAAATTTTTCAGCCAGCTCTGTCAACGGCCTGTTTGGGAATTTTACGTCCCCGGGAAAACAGAGTGGCGTTACAGGACGAAATGCACATGACACCAACCTTTCCGCAAGCAGTATCTTCATTGCGCTAAGAAGAAGGTGAAAAATTTTCGATACCATTTGAAGGAGGGCTATTACATTCTCAGGAAACTGCATTCCTACGAACTAGAGGTCAAAGTAGAAGAAAAGTACACGAGGCTGAAGAAGCTCAAGAGGATGAACTTTAGATGAAATGTAAAAGTTTGGAAGAAACAAAAGAGGACCCGAATAAGAATCCTCAAGATTACTCCTTATGGTCATCTTCCAACATCTGGTCCACTGACTAATTGAATTGAATTTTTAAAAAATTTGATCCAAATAATAATAAAAGTTCTTTTCTGTTGTCTTTTTTTAAAAATCCTTAGCAAATTTTATATATATAATTTCATACGTAGTTTCCATCACCATCACAGACAGTGTCGATAGGCCAAGACTCCCAAAAAATAATAACTAAGAGTCATGATGCGTACCGAGGAAATCTTAGAAGAAGAAGTGGAAAGACTTTCAAAGTCAGTGATCCTAAATAAAGTGTTTATAGCAGGTAAGGTATTTATGAATTATTTTTTCTTCGAAATGGTTTTGGAATTTTGATTAATATATTTTTGTGATTCTTTTGGAAGATGAGATGTTTATGAATGACTACTCTATATTTTACGATTCTTTTCGAAATCTAGATTATTATAACCGAAACTTCTACATTTCGACTCTCCTATATATTCTTTTCGAAAATGTTTGTCGAATTTATGATAATCTATCCATCGTTTCTACTTCAACATGATTTTATATAATTTATGATTCTTTTTGAAAAATGAAGTCTTAAACTGAGAAAAAAATCTGAAACACATACTAAACGGTGAACAAAATGAGAACCGATTGGATCTCAGAGAAAACCTGAAACATATCCTGGTCTTTAACAGCATACACTGATCCGAATCGTCTTAAAAATATATGCCATCAAAATTTCAAAGCTGTAACGCAAAAAACAACAGAAACCACTCACACTATGAAGAATTCGGGTCACTGTCGTTCTAAAATATAGAATGTTAAGTCCAAAGATTGTTAAGTCTATACACCATTCCATGTCGAAAAGTATTCTTTATAGATCCGCTATTAGGCCATGATAGTTTTTTATTCATCCAATAGGATAGAATCAAAATTTCCAACAACCCTGCCAAAGAGTATTCCTTATAGGGATTATCCATATCTTAACTACTATGACGAAGCTTTTATCCAGATTGGGAAGATGTTGCATCTTCAACAGCACACGCTGATCTGAAGGGAAACTGGAATTGTTTAAATAGATAAATGCAAGTTCATTTGAACCAATTTGTCAGGTCTTATCGAGTGGGAAACATTTCTCAGAGCTTAGAGAGCAAATTTCTAACAGCTAAAAAAACTTTTCGTTAATTTAATGATGTCTTCTAGGCATCCTTAAATTAATTGTATGACCTTGAACATGTTTTGCTATGTTTAGGTCGAGGTCATACGTTCACCTTGAACATGTCTACAAACAGGTTAGAACGTGTTCAAGGTCATACGTTCACCTTGAACATGTCTACAAACAGGTTAGAACGTGTTCAAGGTCATACAGTTAATTTAATGATGTCTAGAAGACATCATTAAATTAACTTTATGATATAACTTTAACTTTATGATAACGTTAAATTAACTTAAATTAAATTAAACACTTAAATTAACTTAAATTAAATTAAACAAAACTTTTTTTTTAAATATGTGTTTTAGTTCTTAGCCAGAGATTTTGATCTGAGAAAAATTTTCAAACCCAGTTAGACTCGACTATTTGTTTCCCAATCATCTCAGCATTCTCTATAAAAGTATTCCAACTTTCAGTTTAGAGTTCAAATAGCTACCTGCTATCTTACATATCTTACACCTTCATGCACGGTGTTACAAAGATGAATTCAAACTGAACGGATAGAAACGATGATGGATTTTAAGAATTATGCACGCTGTAAAGAATATTTTTTCAATGAAACCTGAATGAAGGATTGAAAACCAGACTCTGCCGTTTCGCTTCAGAATGATCCTAAACAAAGTGTTTACAGCAGGTAAGGTATTTATGAATTCTTTTCTCTTCAAAATGGTTTTGGAATTTTGATTAATATATTTTTGTGATTGTTTTGGAAGGTAAGATGTTTATGAATGACTACTCTATATTTTACGATTTGTTTCGAAACATAGATTATTATAACCGATCCAATATTTCTCTTCAAAGCTTCTACATTTTGACTGTTCTATATTTTATGATTCTTTTTGAAAATGTGGCCCAAAATGTTTTCCAGCCGACTTAAATTTTTTTTTAGACCGAGTGAGATGAACATCTTTTTTGGGCAAAAGAATAGTTCAAATCACTCTGTGCTGGAAAGGAACATGGATGGATCTGTGTCTGGATCTCTGAGGAAAGTTTTTTTGAACCGACTTGAAAATTTTTTTAGGCCGAGCGAGAAGGAAAATATTTTTTGGGTCCTTTCAAACATCCAGTGAACAAAGCTCCACTGTTTTTTTAAACTCATTTCACAGCCATTTTTATTCAAGAGACGAAATGGTGATCGGATTTCACCAGTGCAGAGCTGTCGAGAATGTGTTATTCGATATCGTCCTCCTCCCCAAAACGTTTCTTCAGAAAATGGAATGCCTTTGTGATTCCTTTTCCTTTCTTTTATGATTTTCAAGGAGGAATCAAAGGGAAACAAATACGATCTTGTAATGAGACCTTTTTATTCTTTAAAACTCTATTGTTTAGCTGTAAAAAGGAATTCATTTCAAATATGTGTCTGTGCATTTTTGATAATGTAAACATTAAAATGTGTCAAAAAGTACAGTGAGAAACTCAACTATTTGGAAAGTCCGGGAAATTTTAGATACTTTAGCGTATACAGAACCCTTTAAGGAATTTCGTGCTCGGTAAGTTCAGAGGTGGGGGCCCCTTAACACAATCCTCTTTTAAAATCAGTGAGTTACACTTGAATCAGCAACTTACACGGCGAATGGACTTTAACTAAACCGCCAGAAGGCGTATCAGCAACTCAGAGTAACAGCAGAAATGACAAAATAGTTATGATACCTAAATCAGGCTCTAACTAACTTTTTCTCTTCGCTCCTTTAAACACTCTTTTTCACTTAATTTGCATCTTTGCTAGGAAATGCGATGGGAAATTGATGTGTTCAGAAAAGATAAAAAATTTAGAATAATTGGTTTGTAAGATCTCTCTGGCCCAACTTGTCAGTCACTGGACAGTGAGTCACAAAAACGTGCGAAGGGGTTGAAACCCTTTTATTGTACTTTTAAAATTACAACTGCGTCTACTCGACGCTCACAAACTGCGCCAACCCGGCGGTTGAACTAAAAGTAAGGTAAAACTGAAAATAAGAAACTAGATGAACAAATGTCAAACACTACCGACGAGGCTCTGAGATCTTAACTAACCGCGTTTTTAATTATCGCTGATATTCAGCAAGATTACTGATTTAACAGTTGAAATCTAGCACTTCTGCAAGGCTGCGCACACAGGCCGATACGCGCCGATTTAAACTCTACCAAGGAATATCTCCAGCGTAGGTTCAAAGCAAGACTTTTTCACGCTCGTTTCGTCTACTATTTAACTCAACTAGCTTCCGCTAAATTTGAATAAACTGAGCGTGCTACTGCAATTTACATACTCTGGCACGGGCATTTCTAGGGGAAAAATGAAGGCTAAACAGGAAAGGAATATGAACTTAAAATAAATGTTAGTTAAAATAAATATAAACCCTACAGGTTACTCAAATTAAGGAAAAACCTACAGCACAAATGGCTAATTAAAAACACGTGTTCGTATGGCGATGTTCCAATTACAGCTAGTTATCGAACCTGGTGCAGAAAAATTTAAGGCTTTGAAAATCTGTTGCTCTTCTTTGTTTCTGTGGGACCTTACAAATTCAAGGGGGCAGTGGCCTAGTGCTATAATTGTCAATACTTTTTTCAGTCCCCGGACGAGTGTTGTTTCAATCAGAAGTTCAGCATGATGTTGTTAATATTTATACACGATGGAGACCCCTCTCAAACTCGAAGCCCCCTGACAGCTGCAGATGTTCGGGGCACCTAAACTAGCCTTGAGCGTATAAAAAATAAAAAACTATAGAAAAGTGAATGGAAGAAGAAACGTTTGGTATAAAATTGTCATCTTATTTCTTACCAGCCTCGTTATTAAAAGCGGATATTTAATATTGTGAAATATTTCGAAAACAAATATGCCACATATCTTTGGAAGATAGTGACCGGTAATTTTTGCAACAGTTTTTATGGTGATTAACACTGCGAGTTTTGAGTTTAAAGATGAACAGCAGTAATCAGAAATTAAAATGTCATATGTGTACCATTCTGTACTAGCAAGTTGATTTTCGCAGGGCATCAGTACTCCGTAACAAATCGTCCTCAGTGCTATCCATAACATTAGAAATCTCACACTCTTTGAAGTATTTGATCAAATTTTTTCTATGATTTTTATCACAAAATCACTCAACTTATCAAGAGGCGTTGCCCACCCAGCTCCGCCTCTCGCATATGACTCTTTGCTGTTCACCATCCAGTTATTCCATTGTTTAGGTATGTAATCTTTGAATGGTTTGTTCAAAGAGACGTCTAAAGTATGTAATATCGGAGTTAAATCACAGGGTGTAACAACAATCTTAGTATTGTTTTAAGCTAAGCGATTTTTAGTGTTATCAGCTGCGTGATTGCGCAACATACCCCTTAGCAATAAATTGTGTTGAGTTTAAAAAGCACCTGGTCGCTCTGAGGCACGTTTTCCATTCACAGTTTTACATTGTTCTCGGTCATCCACTCCTTTACATGAAAATCTATGAAAAATACCTGGCGGGAATTTTACTTTAGGATTAGTTTTCCTGTTGAGAATGAAGACAGGTTTTAACTTTATCCCATCTTGTATGCATCGTAATATTACTGTAATCCTGGTCTTTTCATGGCCTGTACTTCCGACTTAAATAGTTTTTACGCCTTTTGTTTCTACAGTTCTGATGTAAACAACAGTTCGCTTAAAACAACTGAGCTGAGATGTTCTCTCCCTGGCGTTTTAAAGCTTTTTAATCACGCACTAGAACATTCTGGTAATTTTTATTTTCTCGAGGTTTCTCGAAAGCAAAAGAGTAGAATTATGAGATATCTATTTATTAAATGCTAAATGCATGCGCACTTGTAATTTTTCTTTTCAGGCGTAGCTCTCTCTTAAAATTCGTCACGCGCTGCATTGCACGGGAAAATAAAACAATTTTAATTACAATTCTATCAAAAATAGCTAACTAAAAGCAAAACCCGTAACAATATTAAGCAAATCTTTTCCAACAGTGAACAGTAAATTTTTAATTTCTCCTGAAGTAAAGAATATAAGCTGTAAAATTTTATCATTCCATTTATTTTACAAACATAACCTAAGATGCATTTTAGAGAGATTGTTCTAATAGTCTTTATATTTTGTTTATTCCAGATTCCTCTTAGACATTTACATTACGTGAAAGTTTACAGACTTTTATGTTTAAATACAAAGAATATTTCTTGGAATATTTTAATGATGGTCTAATATCTTCTGCAGCTAAAACTTTACATGAAATGAATTTTCTCTGTATATGGTCCAGTAATGCAGCACCTGTTTAGCTACTGTTGAAATCAATCCTACATTTCGACAAGTGCCATATTTATACGAAAAATAGAGGTTTGATATCAGAAAAGCGTGGTTAATAGGAAGTCATTTTCACATAAATCGCACTTGTTTTGATGCCAGGGTCCAGTAAATTTGAAAATATTCTACTGCATGATATTCCGTTGAAGACCCAAATTCGAATCTTTCTTTCTTTTTTTTTTCAGAACGTGATTAAAACGTAAAAATAACAGTTAATTTTTATTATTAAATTTAAACCAAATTATTGACAGTGAATATGTCTACATAAATATAAAACTTTTGTCCATGTGGCGATCACGTGGTTCAGTGAAGCCTGGGTAGTGTCGGTAGTTGCTTGCTCGTGTCGCCATCTATATTCGCCGTGAGAAGTGCTGCGTCGCATGAACGGGACTTGATCGTGGGTCAATTTACTGGGAGTCGCATTCTTTACCACTAGCCCAAAAGAGCTCCGTTGCGCTAGGTTCAAGAATTCTAACTCTTTCAAATTTGCGATCGTGGAGTTTTTCTCGAGATCGGTCCGCCGCATACTCCCCCTCGAAGCATCTATGATGCGATATGAGGGGGACGTTGAGAAACCCCGTTGTGTTGGCATGTGTGTCGCCGTTTTTGGTTGTGGGACGGAGCCTGTGACGTAGTTCGTCATTTGTCCTTAGTCGAGGGAGGAGTCTGTAGTTCTCCGGGTCACCAATGGGGCAACAGTAAGCCAGGACGCTTTTCAGTTTTCTTGCTCACTTGCTTAAGTTCTGACCCAGTCCCGTAGGCGGTCAGTGATTTCACTATATTTTGATTTGTACTGAACAACTTCTGACTCCTCGGAGTCTACAAGTTTACCATGTCCTTTTTTAGGACAGCAGCAACTGAGGATGAACTTACTGAACCATCGGACTCTGAACAATCTACGTATTCCTTGCCTAATGCTCCAAGAAGAGAGGACTTTATGAAAGATTCACGGACGAAGAGAAAAGGAAACAGAACCACGGAAGAAAAGGGGAAAAAGTCAAAAACAAAGGAAAAAGAGCCAAACAATAAAGAAAAGGATAATGCATGTCAAGAAAAAATTAATGCAATGGAAGATGAAAATACTAGGAAACAGCTTCAATTATGTCATGACTTAACTACGGCAAAAACGGATGAAGAACGGGAGGCCCTGATACAGAAATATTTAGATGAAACGCTAAACATGAATAAACAGAAAACCGCACAAACAACTAAGGAAGGACCCTGGATTGCTCCTAAGAAAGTTGCAAAGATGTCAGAAACGCATGCACCCATGGAGATCGTCAATGAAAATAGATTTCAGTTACTACTGCAGATGGTTGAACGGACACCTGAAGGAGGTGCAAGTGAAGAGACCCCACCCCCGCCTATTGTGTTTGATAGCAAAGCAGTCGATTGGATGGAAGTAGATGTTTACCTTCAGATTTGCTGCAATGAGCCCTACGAATGCAAAATGAAAGCGCAGTCAATATTTTTGTACCTAAAAAGTCTAAAAGATTATGGAGCAGTTATACAATCTCTAATAAACCAGAAAATCCCTCACCACACATACAAATTTGAATGCGAAAAGCCAGTTAAAGCGATTCTGAAAAATATTCCGGCATCATTCAAGGAAGAAGCCATATTACTGGAACTCCAAAGAAGAAAATTCCCTGTTACAAAAGTAAAGCAGTTTACTAAAAAAGTTAAAGGACAGATCATCAAAATTCCGATATACCTGCTTGAATTGCAAAGAACTAAAGAAGGAAATCAAATCTTCAATCTCAATGACCTGTTCAGCTTCCCAGCAGTCATAGAAAAATTCAACCCAAGGAAACGGCCCATCCAATGTTTCAAATGCCAACAGTTTGGTCATTCACAAATGTTCTGTAATAACCCCACGAGATGTGTAAAATGTGGATCACATCACAGGAGCAATGAATGCACAATGAAACCAGAGGATAAACCAAAATGCATTTTTTGCGGCGAGAATCATATAAGCAGCTATAGGGGCTGCAAAGAATACCAACGAAAATTTGAAAAGAAAAACCCGATTCAACAACAGAAGGCTCCCACTCTTACTGACGAAAACTTCCCTTCCCAAATGAATGCAAAGATTACAAGAAATAGGCCTCAAGTCCTATACAGCGATATACTGAAAGGAAACAAGAACCCACCGCCTGAGCAGATTCAAGATGTTTTCTCATGGATGCAAGATGAAAAAATTAATAAGTTCCTGAGCACAATTATCACCCTTATAGGGAAAATTAAAAAAGCAAATACTCCAGCCGAAAAGTTACAATTTGGTTTTGAAGCTGCAATGACACTTATTAAATTCGCCGAGGACGAAAATTGAAGACTCTATCAACGAAATGCGACTACCTCCGACCAATAGGATTGCAGGGCATGACTGAGTTAAGCCAACTCTACGTAAGTCACGAAATCGAATTTATCCACATGCAAATTTTGCAGCTTTATCATTATTATCATCCTGTTCAACCTCGTATCCCGCAAATATCTTCTAACTACGTGGAAATTTATCATTTAATTATGCTATGCTTATCTAAAGCTATGTACAACTCTCTACGATAGTTAGACACGGGGTAGGGCATAGCCCAGGAACCTGGCATTGTGACTTCGTCACCTAATCTGATAAAACAGTAAGCCTTCGACAAAAAAAAAATACATTGATTGATTTTCTGTCTGTATTATTCTATATCCAAAAAATGTAAATAAATATTAATCTTCTTGGAGTCAGAACGACGTTTAACGTTTCCTATGTTCCAAACTTCCACAGTCCAGTTGTCTATTACTGGCACAAAAATCTCACTGTTTGGCGGCAATTTTTGTTTGATTCGAATTCTTTTCGTGTTTTATAGCAAAGTTACAAATCTCTTATTTGTTTAATTTTACATTAAAAATGTTTCTAAAACTTATAAATATTCTGGTTAGTTGAATATCAGGTAGTCTTTTACTGTACTTGCTTTTCAGGTGTTATGAAAGAGAAGTATGTATCCTGATGAAACTTTTAAGAGACCATTTCCACATAGATCTCTGAAAGTATAAAAATCAATATCACACAATTCTTTGTGTGAAAGATGGCAAAGTGTTTCCTGAAAAGTGATGCTGGGTATAGATGTTTTTCAGAATTCATGATTCTGAATTGAAATTATAGTGCTTTGATAATGTTTAATAGTGTATTAAAAATTTTGAGAATTTTGGCAAATAACTTTTCTGATGCTTTAGATTTTTAAATCGGTATGTAATGCACTATTTCTTATAAAGAAAAGAATATTGGCTATTGCTGTAACGGCCTTATTTTTCATAATTTGTATTTCATAGATTTGTTTTTGCAGCATGTCTTCATGTGCAGAAAGTGTGGCCCTTTTTTTTAAGGCTGGACGGAAAGAATATTGTTTTATATGATATCACCTTGTTGAGAAGAGAAAAAAACAATCTTGTTTTTTCCGAGAAGTCTTATTTAGCGACGGAAATACTAAATTCATTTCTGAATTTTACAGAGTGAGTGTATTATCAGTTCTCAGACATATGATTTTTTTTCGGCAAATATGTTCCTTTTTGCTCCCTTGTATGAAATACAGGAAGTACTGTAAAAAAAAAATTCTGTGTGTCATATTTCAACGGAAATATCCATTTTGATCGTTATCGAATGCAATTCAAAATAATTGAATCATATTATTTTTTTCTACCGGTTAAGGTTTTCGTGCCTTTAGTTAATTCGCATGCAATAGTTGTAGAATTAGCAACAATTTAAAAGTTGTTTAAATACGACTAAGCCTAATTTTTGTTTACCATAGCAGCCATATTTGTTTACATTTGAAACTTAGCAGAATAGTGAATTTAGTTTCTGCACCTTCAGTGTCTTTTTCCCGAGTGGGACCAAAATTAAACTTTCATTTTTGTGCGCCAAAAAATCTGCCTTGTTGCCTGCTGACCGAATTGCTTGTTTTTGCGCAGAAACTAATTTTAATTATAAAAACTGTTTTTGCTTTTATTGTTTTAACTGCATTTGGTAGTTTGTTTATTTTTCTAACGAAGATATTTTGAGGTTTTATGTATTTTTGCCTTGCCGCGAACTGAGAACAGAATTAATTGAATGAGAAATATATCTGTAACGAAATTTGAGGAAATGTGTTTAAATAAAATGCGGCAAAATGTGCGCATAATTTAATATTCCGTGCAAGGAGGTCATGTGGTGTACACGTTAGACTTTTTTTTTGCGTGTATTTGGTGTTTAATAAATAGATATCTCGTAATTGTTGTTGCGATCCAAAAAAATCGAGAAAATAGATTTTACGAGAATATTCTCGTGCTTGATTAAAAAGCTTATAAAAGCCGGATTAAAACTTCTCAGCTCAGTTGTTGTTGTTTTAAGTGAACTGTATTGTTTACTTAGCGCTCCTATTGAATTGTAGCGAATTCGCTGCGAGATCGAATTAGTTTCTCTGTGTTTTGAATTTAAGTTCTACTTATATTCTAGTAGTTTAAAAATATAACTACTGTGAGATATTGCGATATTGTACGAATATCTCTGAGGAAATATTTCAGCATTTTGTTTTATTTCTTGTGAAAAGAATAAAATTTCTTAACTTTTTATCGAATTCTAAAAATCGCACTTAGCATTTTGCGTTCTGAGCTGAATGAAACGAAGAGAATATAAGTTTTTAAAATCGTGAATATAAAATTCATGCCGAATCTTTATTAATGCGAAAGTAAGTCTAGTTGTTAGAATGTTGAGAAGTTTATGTGTTTGAACAAAATGAGTGCTTAAAGAATAGTGCAATGTAACTATTTTATAATATAAATGCAATGTGAATAAAGTATGCTACAAAAAATTATCTTTTGCTTCGAACTTTGTTACTTGAGTGGACTCAGTCCTCCTATGAGAACTGAGGTCTGTAACACATGTCATCAAGTCTTCATTTCAGTATTTCATAAGATGGCGACGCTACAGTAAAACAAACTTATAGCACATAACATACAATGTCTTTATTCGCGGCACATTTTCTTCATTCTATATCCATCCTTTTAAATTTGTGTTATAAACCATTAGTTGTTTCAAGCAACGAAATACCGTTTGTTGCACATGACGAAACTTGTTAGAACATCTTAAATGTATGGTCCTCAAACTCAAACTGCATGCGAGCTGAATGCCCGATCTGAAAGTATCTAGCGGGCCAGAACACTTTTTGAACAAGCTTTAGAAACATTTTTTACAAATCAAAAAAATAGTTTAAACTAAATTTTAAATTTCGTTTACTGAATATTTATCAAAACATGTATAAACAATAATAATAACACAAAGGAAACACACTGAAATTTATATTTATTTTTTACCTGGGGTGTAAAGGTTGGTACCTTGCGATTCAAACATAACGATAATTAGATATTTAATTTTAAACTGACATTTATTTCAGGTAGTTACAATATCTTGAATTAATCACTAAATAATTTACAACCCTAAATTTCAAAATACTGAGACAGCTAGCTATCGGCTGGCAAGTGAAATTTATTTACTTACCATTAACGATGTTGACTAACGTACCAAGGGCATGGGTTCGAATTCCGGAGAAAGCATGGATGTTGGTAAATGCAGAGTATCTGTGTAGCATGCAGGCACTCAAAATATGCGGACAGCCAGAAGTCCTCTCGAGAGGTTGGTGGTACCCTCGGACCGGCCACCCGGGATATTCTCCTTCAAAATTGTTGGCGGAACTGAGCAAATTCATATTATCAAGTATAGTGCTCAAGGCTATTGTCAGTGACAGGCACAATCTTGCACTCTTCGCCACGATGAATTTCCTGGGCTTGTTCTGATGTTATTGTCAGACAAATGAGATAAGTCGCAATAACTTACTCTGCCAATGTGAGAAATTCTCTCACTTTACATTAGTCATGTGGCCTGGTGTAAAGGTATTGTTGCGTTTTACGGGTTCGTGGATTTGAGAGTATCCGATGAAAACACGATGCAGAACAATAAAAAGCACAATTTATTTACAAGAATCACTATTTACAGCACAGTTCCAAAATTACCTTTAAAAGCGTCGAAAATCTACAATAAATACGCTGAAACAATCAGCAACACAGTTTCAGGCTGTAACTGTAAAGGTAGCTTCACGGCAACACTAAACTTATAATAAAACACCGTGGAACAATCACCAATACACTGTCAAGCTATACTCCAAAGGTAGCTTCACGGCAAAGCACTATCTCGATCGCTTTCCGTTCACAAAACTCTCGCGTAGCTTAGCACTCACAGTAAGCAGCTATTCTCATAATAAGCAGCTATTCTCACAATCAAATTCTCACAATTCTCACAACGCCGGCTCTCAGAAACGCAATGGTTTATATAGCTTTTCCTTAGGTTCCACAGGTTTCGAGAAATATCTCGACAGGAAGTTATTCTAGAAGCTTCCTGATTGGACCATGGGATATCACCAAATTGGTCGCCAAATGGGCGATAAAGTCGCCAATATGGCACCCCTACCATACACTATTTTATGGCAACCCTAGTGCTATGCCGGAAAGCTTACATACAGGCGCAACCGCCGAATTTTTCGCAACAGTATGTTGTGACAAAATCCCACTCTATTCATTTTATCTTTTTCTTTTTTTCCCTTCAATATAGCAATCGTGCACACTAGCCCAGTCCATACCTTTATATCTGTAAGTCTATAAGCACCATATCTGAACCAAATACATTATTGAAATGTATTCGTGGGCCATATAAAATTGTTTGGGGAGTGGAAGTTTGAGACTAGTGTCCTAAATTCTTGTAAAGTGTTATTATAGCAAGAACTCGTAATCTAATAATTACACCATGTACGATTAACATATTTTATTTCATTCAAAGATTGTATATGACTAGACAATGATTAAATATATATATATATATATTTATAAAACATTTACAAAATACTGTACATATTTAAAAACATTGAAATATTTGTACAAAATGAACACATATACTATGTTAGAAAAGTATCAGACTTGTTTATCTTCGGCTTGTGCTTGAACGTAAATTTAAAAATTTCATTATGTGCAGTTTCTTGGTTCAGTTTTTAAATATTTTAATCAATATTTAACTATATCAGCAGTTTTGCATTTTTTGTATCATTTTGAATAGTTTATCTTCATTCGATATCCCGAGCAATAATAAAAACTTATCAAACACAATATGAGTTTTACCTGGAAGTAGAAAAAAAAATTAACTCGAAATGTAGCTTACATTAATGATGGGTTAAAAGAGATTTCTGGAGAAGAATATTTGGTAATTGATCGAGTTTTCTTATATTCTTTCTCTGCAGGCACTGCCTTATGACAAACAAAATGCTTACTTCTCAATCTCCCTAGATGAATAGGTTAAATTTGGGTCTTCTTTGTGTTGTATTCCCCCGTTAGATAATAGTCAGACATCTTTAGAAAGACTTTCACAACGGTACCTCTGCAGTGACAAAATAATTTTAGATTACTTTGCAGGCAATAATGAATCTTAATTTAAATATAAATTAACGTAAAAGCCATTATTAAAGAATATTTTATAAAAGGATTATGCATTTTTTGATTTGAATAAAATTAATTCAGATTTCATAATATATATACAAGCACACTGATTAGAGTGGAAATATGTCATGTGATTTAAAACTGATTTAAAAATAACAAATTAAGCTCGGCTGAAGTATTTATTCTGAGTATTTCAAGAAAAGTGAAAAATTAAGCTCGGATGAAATATTTATTTTATTGTATTTCAAGTAAAGTAAAAATTAAGCTCGGTTGAAGTGTTTATTGTTATGTAGTTCAAGTATATATAATAATGCTAAATATAAAGTGAAAATTTATTTACTTATGTAAAAGTTGCACGTAAATTCCGCAGGCATGAAAACTGCGTTTAAAATTCTTAAAAACTAAAATTTTCTTTAATTTTTTTGAAAATATAGAATTTAATATACAGGGTGTTTATAAAGTCCTGGACCCGTTTTGATGTTTAATAACTCATAAAATGATGAAGATATAAACAAACTTGTGGCATTTATTGATGAAATAATTTATATATTTTCCTTTTCAGGTTTGAATATTTTTACTTTTGTAAATATCGTCTGCACGTGTGGTTAATTTCAGATAACTTCATTTTCCAGTCTAAATATTTGTACTTTTCTAAATATCGTCTGCTTATTAATTGCATTTTTCCCTTTTTTGTTTTTGGCAACTATTAATCGCCGTAATGTGCGCATATGGGGATCTGAAAACCCGCATGAATACCGTGAGGCACACAGGGATTCCCCAAAGGTTAATGTGTGGTGTGGACTAATGCACGACCGAGTCATTGGGCCTTTCTTTTTTACAGAAAAGACGGTCTCATCAGTCGTATACTTAGACATGTTGGAATTTCGTATTT
>KK120735.1:109314-121481 GCA_000611955.2 Stegodyphus mimosarum | reverse complement strand
CGCAATAGCCTCTGTGGATGCCGACATGCTTGCCGGTACCTGGCGTGAAATTGAATATCGACTTGATATTCTCCGTGCGACGAAGGGGGCACACGTGGAAGTTCATTGACAAGGGTCATGAAATTTTTTGAGACTATCTAACTATTTATGTTATTAATTTTAATCTATCTTTATTATTCTATGAGTTATTAAACATCAAAATGGGTCCGGGACTTTATAAACATCCTGTATATCTCATAAAATCGTAACCACAGAAAAAATTTTGCTTTGTCTGAATTAGCAGTAATTATAGAAAAGTTTTGTAAAATTATACTTCCAGTATTTAGTGATAATATTATTTTTTTTCTGTCTTTTAACCATTTAGCAATATTTTATTTCAACCATTTCGAGATATTTTAGTTGAACTATTTTTCATTTTATTTAAAAAAATTAATATTAGTAATAATATTATTTATACTATTTTATTTTTGCGATACATTCCCCTAAACTGATTCAATATAGCATTCTTGAAACTGACTATGTTTGTCAATAATTAAACTTTTTTTATATAATTATCATATTTTCTAATATATAACAAATTTTTATTAACTAAAGGCTCGTACGATCATGGTTCTAATGTAATTTTGGGAAAGTTATCAAGTATTTTTTGTTCTTCGTAATTTGAGTATTAGAAATTAGAAATCAGTAGTGAAATATTAATGAAAAAAAGCGAGAATTTTGAAATACTTGAAATTTTGTAAGAAAAGTAGCTCAACTAATTTTTTCATAAATTGTATCCTTTGTTTTAAAAAATATGGCAAGGAGCAGATATATAACTTCTTTTGAAAATATTTCAGTTAATGATGACTTAAGTTCATTTCCTTTAGTCTTCACAGAAGAAATGACTGAAAAATGCAAAGATTTCCTAAAATTCTTCCGTTCCATATATGAAATCCAAGAATTCTATTAAAAAGCGTTCAATACTGGTTTGATTGACTGCTGAATAAAATTTGTGCGATCAAAAGTTTATTTCTGCATAGATGCTTCTCAGTGTTCTTCGGCGCAGTTCTATTCAAATCATAGACTTCTGTAATCCTTGAATAATTTCAGGGAAAATCTGCAGAAGCTAAGAACGCCTTTAAAGATCATTTGATTTTCCAATTTATTCCATCTTTGAAGAGTTTCCTTTGACTTTGAAACCTATATAAAAATATATTATATTAATTTATGAAATGTTTTTCAGAGATAAATAGATACTGAATAAAAAGAAAAATTTAGATAACAAATGTATTCGAATTCTATACAAAAATTCTTTCGGTTTTCAATGAAATAAAACAAAAAATAAACAAACAAACATGAAATTAAAATGAGTTCTGAACGCAACGTAGTAAATGTTTTGCTTCATTTTAAGTTCTTCAATAATATAATGAAAAAATGTCATTCTTTATGCAAATACATCAAATAATTTATGACAGACTGAATCTAGCATACCGTATTATTTGGCTTAATATATTTTTGTTTATACATACAATATATATATATATATATGTCATAATTTAATGCGTAGAAGAAAACACTGGAACTTTTAACAGCCTTCGATAGTCGAGTGTAAAGGCGGAAAGATGACGCTGACACAAATGAATTTTGAAGAAGTCCCAATCTTTATTTTCACGCATATAAAACCATCTTAGTAGACATTTATCCAATCATAATGAAATACGATAACTTCCATGTACATTAGTTTTAAAAGTATGATGTCAGCATTTTGGACAGGACAGCCTAAGCGGCGCAGAGTTTTTTGCAGGGTGGAAGCTAAATAAATGAATGGCGTTGTTGTTTTTCCAAGAATATTTATACTAAATATGATGCAGAAAGTACTCTAAGCTATGATTGGTTAATTTAGGTTGTTATGTGACATGGAAAGATCTTGAATTTGGGAGAACAGGTGAATTTAGGGGGACAGCGCAAAATTTAGAATAGTTAATTTTGAGGTCACCAATTATTCTTGAAGCACCCATCGTATTTTGTTATACCTTATATATATATATATATATTGTTTTTTACAAGTATTTCGAATTTGTGTGATTGTGTGAATTTTAATGTCTTAAAGGAAAATGTAATTGAATATTTTTTCGGTTTTTGATCTCAAATGAACCAGAACAAAACATGTTTTCGAAACATATTGATAGACTTTTGTGAAGCTTTAATTCAGTTTCAATTATTAATATTTCAGAGGAATTGTACACACACACACACACACACACACACACACACACATATGCAAAATATAAAATAAGAAAAGAAATCTCTAATAAATTACTAACTTAATTAGCAAGAGCTTTTTAAATTTCTTCTTTAGATTTTTATCTGTTCCCCTTTTAGCATCTGCAATGCATCAAAATTTCTCTCGCCTGCGTCATTTCTAAACTAATCTCTATATATGACTCAATAGCGTTGATGACGTAACTAATTCGGAACTTACACCGAAATTTTGACGTAGCTGATTCGGAACTTAAACCGAAACTTTCTCTGAATAAGCTGCCATATTGGAATAACTGCGCACTTCTGCTTCTATGTAAATATTCTTGAATAGGCACGATTAGAGTGCCAGTGAATTGTGACGGCAAATGTTAACTGAAATAAAGATTAATATTTAATACGCCTCGACTGCCAAGTTTGCTGTTCATTACGGATTCAGCGTTCCACCTTCTACGCCATCAATGTTGCAAAGTCGTTTTCATTACACACACATATATACGTGTATATATATATATATATAATTTAATACGTAGAAGAAAAGATTGGAACTTTTAACAGCTTTCGATATCCGTCATAGTTGAGGATTGAATGACCGAGGATGGTGAAACTGGGTTGTCACAAATCTCCAGTCTCTATTTTTAACCATATGAAATCATTTTCTTAGCAGATAAAATATTTCTAGATCACACGTAATTACAATAGTTCTGATATACACAGATATAGGAATACGACGTCATTTTAGGCAAGTGGGCATAGCAGTGGGGATATTTTAGCAGTGGCGGAAGCTAGTGAAAGGAATGACGTAATTAACTTGCCAGTAATATTTATACCGAAGTAGATGCAATTGTAGATACAAGTTATGATTGGTTTGTTTTGGGTTGTAGTTTCATTTTTCAAACAGCATTATGTAATAGAGAAATATCTCGAATTAGGAAGGGCGAGAGCACAAAATCTAGAATAATTAATTTTGAGATAACCAATTATTTTTAAAGCAGCCATCGTATTTTGTTATATCTTACATACATATATATATATTAAATTAAATCAGCCATAAGAGACACAAGTAAGAGAATAAGCAAGAAAAGATTAATTGAGCAAATTAATGGTACTGCAAATTATACATGGAGCAAACTGAAATTTTTTAAAAAATTAAAAAATAAAACTGAAAAAGGAGTAAAAATAATTTTTGCCATATTGTATAAATTAAAATAAAGCGGTACAAAACGGAAAAAAGCTGTATTATCATCTTCAGACTCTTACATTGTCAAAAGGTAATAAAGCTTTCCTGTGACAATACCCTTCTTCCGGGCAGATTTATTCCGTTTCCTGTAAGCTTATTACACACACACACACACATACATATATATATATAGTTGATAGTCACTTAGTTTTGAAAAAAATCAAATTAAGATTTCTGTTCAATTGATTTTCACATAATTGTGACACAGAACACACACATCTTTCTTTCACTGAGTGAAACATTGTAAAATATCACTGAAAATGGATATACGTGAAAACAATAAAACAGCAGATTCTTGGTTTTGCTGTGGAGCCTGCAATATGTTAATTTACTTCATTGCTTTATTATAAACTAAGAACTTTCAAATTGTTGATAATTCTGCAACTATAATATGAGGTTAATTCAAGGCATAAAAACCTTAACCGGAAGATAAGAACAACATAATTCAATCATTTTTAAAGCAAAAAAAATGCACAATTTACAATCATATAAGAATAAAGAAACTGAGCTCACTGAGCCGAGTAACAGAGTGGATGTATATAAATATATATATTTATATACTTTTGACGCTCCCGATTGCAACCAAAATAGGAGGTGCTCTTCGACATGTGATAGCAGTCATATACAGAAAATTTAAACGTTCTGAGGTTACTCGCTTTTGAGTTATGCGAGATACATACATACATGGTACGTACGTAAGTACATATGCACAGATGCCACGAAAATTCCCTTCAGAATGCATTTTAAATCAGTTTTATAATTTTTTTTGGGGAAAAAGCGTTTTTTATTCTGTCCTTACGTACGGATGCTACGCAAAAACATCGTTAAAAAATTGCATTTAGTAGGTGTCAAAATGGATATGTTCGTTGAAATATGATACCCGAAATTTTTCGCGATTACAATACTTCCTTTTTACTTCGTACAAGGAAGTAAAAATCTGAATTAAATTATAAAATCTTTGAAACGAAACATCTGTAGATCTGAAGGTAATTAAAGGAAATCAGAAAATCCTGAACTCCTCAAAGACCACATGCCTTTCAGTATTGAACCAAAATTAATATCCCTCCCAGCGATAAACCAATACCCAACCACTCATTGCTGTTAAATTGTCACGCTAGGCCAAGTGCAAACCAAGCGCAAAATAGTCACGCTTCAGCCACTCTGTGACAAAAGCGTGGGCGACGAAGAGCTCTTTTGTTCGCTCTCAGTGAAAGGTCCACTCTCTTCTACATATTGCGTGATCCGTCACGATATACGAGATTAGAATCTCGAATTACAGGTGCAGCTCACTCTGTCTGTAGTACGTTTTACGAAGAGCTAATATTATCATCAGGAGTGAGAGCCGTTCTGTTGAAGAGGGTTTCCATCCGTGTTATTAGTCTCTGACGCTTATCTTTCTTCAGGGTAATTGAATAACTGATGGAGTACGGTAAATTTTCATTGTTAGGAACAGAATTACGTTTCCGTGGATGAAAGCATGTTTTGGTGCTGTTTGAATTCCAAACCATCGCTTTTTTAAATAGATTTATCAGCTCTTTCCGAAGCCTGACTTTACAAGGGAAGACACGGCACTTGCCCGAGTCTGATTTCAGGGGGCTTCCATATCTTCCTATGGAATTTAAAATATGACAGATGTAACTTATTTTTCAATCATATGTTCTATAAAATTAGAAGACTGGGGAAATTAAGAATTCTTAATTTTTTTTTTTTTGGGTGAGGGGAGGAGGTCTTGTTTTGTTTCTGTTTTCAGTTCCTAGTTCTAAGCAGATAGCCTTTGTGTAGTTATGGTTATCAATTTAAACTAACTTTCCAGGGGGGGGGCTGGTCTAAAACGCGTAAGCTTACATTTCAGCTCAGAATAAATTGGAACAATATAAACAAAATATAAAAAATTTTTTTAGTAATTTTAAATGAAAAACAAGGAATTATTAGATATATTTCATGAAACGTTATTCATGTATGTAATTCGCATCAGTGATAATGACGTTGAAAAAAATAGAGGGGTCGGGGCTCTATAAGAGGATTTGCTCTGGGGCAGCAGTTTCGTAAATCGAGCCTGGTCCTTCATCTTTACCTGTCGGAAACTAAATTCATTTCATTAAAAATATAAAGAGATATCTATATGTAATCATGTTGGGAGTACCATCTTCTACTAATATTAAAAGTGTAGTTTATATTTATGTATATGCGCATAAGAAGTTGAAGGTAAAAGGATGACTGTGAAAATATTCAATATCATGACGTTCGGTTATTAAATGCGAACTTAAGTAAAATACTCAAAACATGTATCAAATGTAAAATTAGTAAATAATAAATAAAAAAAATCTAAAAGGTTTCAAATTTTAAATTGCGCCCAAAGGGGCGTTTTTTAACATTTTGTGTGTTACCTTTATTTATTCGCACTTAAACCATACAATTCAGTTAAAGAATAATATCGCAAAATAGTTTTAAACTGAGCATATCTTTAGAATTTCCTTTACACAGTCTCCCGCGCTGGAGATAAAAATGTTTTTTCTATACAACGTTGCCATTGCTCGCTTTGAAATCCTTGAGTTTATTAATCAAAAATTCTTTAAAGTTTTACAAATTATGAAATCGATAATAAAATAATTTCCATATTTCAAATTTGGACTTCCAGATGCCCATATTCGCAGCAGGATTACGTCATTCAAGATTCGACGGTTATAGGTACCTTCGTTTTATCACAATGCGAGAAACATACATACATTTATGCACATTCTTCATTATTTAATTTCTTTAACCATAATACAGGGCTGCAATATTTGGTGGCCCCAGTTTGAAAAGAGAACCAGCATTTGATGTTTCCGACGCAAGATCGCAAAGCGAAAACAATAGTCCTTCAGGAACAAAGCCTCTTTGGACTAATAAAAATGAGAGACAAAAGAAAAAAAAAAAGATGTGTGAGATGAGTCCTAGTTTTTAATATTTTTGCATTTACCTCTTTTTTATGTATTGTATATTTATTCCACACTTTTTAATAATAACATGTTTATGTACATTTCCGAAAAGTGTGTTATTACTCCTCTGTAATTCTTGTTTTAATTAATTTATAGAGTACATGAAATATAATATTTACATAACACGAAATATAATATAATTATATAAATAATTTTCAAGAGTCTAAAATTTATTGCTTTAGCAAGTTCATGTAATTGAACATTCCTCAACGTAAGGAAATAAAAAACAATATAAAAAGTGAATAAGTAGAACTAATAATTAGAATTCTTTTCAATTTTAAATAAAAAAATTTAATAGATATAAAATTAAACGCATGCAAGTTATTTAAAAAATTTTAACAGACAAGATATGTGAAGAATGAAAGGAAAGAAAATATGAAGATTTAGAAGTTTTTTCATACAAACTCGAATGATAAAAGTAAGCATAAACAATCGAATCAATTTGTGATACTTAGATAGCTCTAGATTATTAAAACCGGAAGAGACAGAAGAGAAAATTTTGTTCAGATAAAGCTATACAAAATGCTGTAACTCCAAATTTATAAATGACATGAGAAAATTTTATCAATTTACTTAAATTTTAAATTAAGGAAAACAAAATGATAAATCTTAACTTAAAAACGGCATTGTGATAAGATTTTAAATGTCCATATCATTAGTTTATTAAATAAAAAAAAGAAAAAGAAGAAAAAAAAATCTGAAAGGAATCAGATTTTAATGGTCGCCCAAAAGGGTCTGTTAAGGATTTTCTACGCTCTCGCTGAGTTCGCAGTCTATCAGTGGGCTCCTGCTAACGCATTTCTCATTGTGTCTTTTTAGCTTAAGCACCATTTTCTTCGCACTTTCAACATATATAAGTCAACAGGAAATAATTAAAAATTAAAAACAGCATAGCAATACACTTTTAGAATTTCCGATGCAGTGTTAAGTATTGGCGTACATTTTTCTTTTTTAAGTCTTTTCTCAATTTATCACATCAATGTTCTGTTTTCTTACTCAGATAGTTTTATGCGCGACCCTCTTATAATTATTAGTGTTTAGTGTGTTTACTTTATTTATTAAATATCACATCCTTGACGCTTACACAAACAAACTTCTACTACACAGAAAATTGCAAAATATTTAAAAACAGCACATCTTTAGAATTTCCATCAGACAGTCTCGCGCGCTGGAGGTAATTTTTGTTTTTCCCCATACAATGTTGCTACTATTCAGCTTTGAAATCGTTCAGTTTGTCAATCGAAAATTCGTTAAAGTTTTGCAAAATATGAAATAGATAATAAAACAAATTCCAAATTTGGACTTCCCGGTGCCCATGTTCGGGTGGAGGACTACGTTATTCCCAATGTGCTGATGTTTTTCCACAGTGCGAGAAATATGCATAAGCTCATACAAAATCTTCATTATTTAATTTTTTAAACATAATACAGCGCGATAATATTTGGTGACTACAATTTAAAAAGTGAAACGGACGTTTACAGTGAACCGAAGCAAAATTCCGTTTCTAGACTGATAACCCTTCTGGGCTGACGCCTTTTTTGGACTAGAGACATCTAAATCGAAGTTTGAAAAAATAGCTTCACCACATTGCACCGTCATCGACAAGCAGAACATGTTACAAAATTTGAGCTCAATAGTTTATCTGGAATTCAGTTAAAAAAATCGATGAGAAACATTTGTTTGACACCTTCACAAGGTATTTTCGCTTAATTTGTGTTACGTCTTTCGATACTGTCAATAAATGTTTAAACTGATGTAATGGCTATCTGTTTTCCTTCTGTTTGTGTATAATAATGGCTATTAGCTTTTTTATTTTGTTTTATTTATTAGTTGATGAAACTAAATAATGAAGAGTCTGCGTAATTGTATATATGTTTCTCGTATTGTGAAAAAACAGCTTTACCCGAAAAGTCACGAAAATTTGAATAACGCAGTTTTCCACCCGAACATGGGCACCTGGAAGCCCGAGTTTTGAATTTGGAATTTACTATTTTGTTATATATTACATATTTTGTAAAGCTAATGAATTTTTCATTAACAAACTAAACAATTTCAAAAGGAGCAGTGGCAACATTGGACGGGATTAAACATTTTTATCTCCAGCGCCTGAAACTGTCTACCGGAAATTCTAAGGGATTCTATTCTGTTTTTAAAGATTTTTAGCCCAAAGTGGCGTTAGACCAAACGCTCTCGAAACGCGTATGTGTGTGTAAATGGAAAAACTTCTCTTTGGGAGTAATATAAAATCTGAAAGCGTTCAGATGTTTCTAAATTATGCATTTTTTTTCATAAACATAGAGTTCATTTTATATATGAAGGAAAAATCTCAGCATGAGGTTTCTTAAAACCTCCATGAGACACGAATGTTGCTTGAATACTTTTAAGATAATTAAAAGTTTGAGAAGCGCCATTTCTAGCTTTAGAGCGAAACACTGACACTGTGTACTGAGGTTGGGACAGATACTAAATCACTGAGGTATAAATCTCAGTATCTCAACGCATTTTTCATTCGCATATCGATTTGAATTCCTGGTTATGGCCTGAGTTTAGAAACATTTCCTGCTTAGTGTGACATCGTCCAGTACATAGAGAACTGACAAATTATATCTCATTTTCATACGCGGCAAGAGAAACTTTGTTACCATTTAAATTCAAAACAAATCTTACAGTTGCAAAAGAAAAGTACACAAATTACTGTATTTCATTTTAACAGTAAATTTCAGCTCTTTGATGTGACATGAACTTACTACTTTCAAGTCTTGAAGCCTATTAATAATCACCGAAGGCAACAAACCTGTCATTTTCCTGGAAGAATTTTCTTGGACAGTACATTGATGTTGAGGATAGAAGCGACGATCCAACAATCCTCGCTTTATTCTCCACCAGTCATCCCCGTCATTTATTACTGCCGCCAGTAATTTATAGTTTTCTCATGCTTACTCTCATCCCCCTTCCTAGCGATATAGATGGTTTTTAACGGCACCGGGTGCGCGAGTTGTGCAAAAATGGAAACGACCAGTAATAAAAGCGTTAATGTCATTTCACGAAGGGGGAGATCTTTTTTTCGTCTCTTCCTCGTCTTTCCTCGAGTTATACGGGCCATTTGGTTTCGGTCTGAGGGTATTATGCTCGTGTTGCACGTTACTTGAAGCATTAAGACGCATGTTACAGCTCTCATTTCTTTGCATTCGCTTATTGTAGAGAATGAGACGTAGGGTGACGTCCATAGCGGTGGGATTAGAACTATATGATGTACATCGCGAAATTTGTCACGCTTTACATTGGCGAAGATGCATACTATCCGTTCTCACAAGCTCTATTATACAAGATTAGAGGTTTTTGTACTTTGGGGGGAGGGTGGAGAGAATTGCTATCCCTTTCTTAAGGAAGTGCAACTTGTTATGGTGAGATACAAAAATAACACTGACACAAAGTTTTTCCTTGTAATCATTCTAAAAGTGTACTCTGAAAGGAAGCAACAACGCCTTTATGTGTTCATCTGCTATACAAAAGGATGCTTATGTTTCAATATTTCATGATTGCATTTTAATGGATTATCTAACTTAGGAAACATAAAGAATCCGGTAGGAGTAAAACTTAGTTTTGTTCTTTCTTGAAGAATAATTATCATAAAAAATTAATATTTTTTCCATTAGATGGTAGAGGCATTAGGATTTTTTCCTTAAGCAGGAGGTATAAAAAATGAGCAATGTCCTCGGCGGGACTCGAACCTCGGACCTCTCGAATACGCTCCGAGTGTGCTGACCATTACACCACGAAGGCATGCTAACAAGGCGGCAGAAATGCCTTATACACCCCCCCTCCTTTTAAAGGGCGACTGTAGATTAGGAGACCCAATCGCCAAATCCTGGTGGTAGAGAATTATCATCCACCACCTTTTTTTAGTTCGGGCGGCACGGTAGAAACATTAGGTTATTTCAAAGCAGGAGATGTGAAAAATGAGCAATGCCCTCACCGACAGCTTTGGCAAGTATTAGGCAATTTATTACGATTACTTACGATATTTACTTTGCAGCTTTTGCGCAAGTATTAGGCAATTTATTACGACTTATTAATATATTTACTTTGAAATTAATTAAATAGCAGCGATTAGCGTTATTTATCTATTTTAAAGCCTAATAACAATATATTATCTGCAAATTATTTTTCAGTTTACAAAGTTTTTCTATGAAAACTTTCCTATACTGAAAGTTAGCAGCCTAACACGTATGAGCACAACATATGAGCTGTTGCTCATATCTCTCAAATCGAATTTGTTGAATGTCATTCCACCAGATGACAAACATGCAAATTTAACGCCATGCCTACATCAGGCAACCCCCCCAAAAAAAACAGTTTTTATGAAAAACCTTTAAATGTATTTACATGCTTACCTGCAACACCTGAAATCTTAAATATATAGGGCAGACTATAAGCAATCTCAATTTTCACCCAAATAAGCAAAGAGCTCATATTTAAAAAATAAAAGCGACACAAATGAATAGCACTAAATTCAATTCATCTAGCCAACTTAACTCAGAGGAATTAGAACATTTTAAACACCATAATTTCAACAATATTAAAATTCAGATTTTGGACATAATACTTAATTACAAAGAACGAAGGTTTCAAGAATGGCTATATATTCTCAAACAATGGAAGCTTTATCATTACAGACTTTCATTCAAAATCACAAAGATCATTTCAATAAATCAATATTCAGCCAATTTAAATTCTACAGCACCAAAACGCAAAGAGGCAAAAAGGAAGTAGAATCAACAATAAAAGGTTTTGACCAACTCTGAATACTATTAAATTTCTAAAGCAATTAAAAAATTATTTTGATTCTGCAAATTTCCCAAAGAAACTACTTATCTGGTTACACTCTTGCACTTATAAATTTCTTTTAGTACTTGAAAAACATTTTCTTGTACAATACAACCATCTACAAACTATTAAAGACCAAGTTCTAGATTATTGTAAATACAGACTTTCTAACTATAATACTAAACGCAAAATTTATATTAAAATCAATTTTCTCCAAGTACATCCCGCAGTCTGACAATTTACTCTTCTCTCGCATCTTCAACAAATGTAAAGTTTTCTTCTCAGCTATAGACACCAGACCAGTAGTTACATTTAAATATCAAAAAACATTAAGCAGCTTGCTTACTAACCACCATGAAATAGAAGAGAGTCAGATGAATGACATTGCAAGTTGCCTGAATTCAGTCCTTAGGTATATGATTCCTACGCCTTTATGTACAGATTACGTAGAGAATACGTAATTACTAGAAACTGGGATACCATTCAAAACCAGCAGCTTAAAAAACTTATGAGTTTTGGAGTAAAATATAGGCCAATCAGATACGTCAATAAAAATTACGGTTACAAAAATTTGGAGAATAGCGTCAACGAATTCATCCTTAAGGCCAGCTATCAGCTTAATTAACTTATTCATCTACTTGTTCTTGAGATACGCGAGGTCAATACATACATGTATACGTACGTAGAGACGTCAAAAAAATCTCTTTTAAATCCATTTTAAATCCAATTTACAATCCTTTTTGGCAAAAGTAATCTTTTATTCTGTCTGTAGGTACAGATGTCAAGCAAAAACATCATTCGAATGGTTTCGAGAGCGGTTGGAATGGATAATTTCGTTAAAATACGGCACGCTGCTTTTAATTTACTAATATGAGTTTTGTTGT
>KK120735.1:77648-109255 GCA_000611955.2 Stegodyphus mimosarum | reverse complement strand
TACACACTTTATACTATTTCAGGTGTTGCATGTAAGCAGGTAAATACAGCTAAGAGTTTTTCATAAAAACTATTTTTTGGGGGTTGTCTGATGTAGGTATGGAGTTAAATTCATATGTTTGGCATCTAGTGGAATGACATTTAACAAATTCAGTTTGAGAGATATGAGCAATAGCTAAAAGTAAAGAGGCTGCTAACTCTCAGTATAGTAAAGTTTGTATAAAAAAACTTTGTAAATTGAAAAATAATTTGGAGATAATACATTGTTAGTAGACTTTAAAATAGATAAATACCGCTAATAGCTGCTTTTCGCCACTAGAATGCTCTCTTCGTACAAGGAAGTAAAAAAAGGATACTATAATTTAATATAAATAAAAAATAGATTGCAACTAATAAATTTGTTAACCTAAAACCGTATTAAATAACAGATGATGTAGATCGAAATGAAATTAAAATCTTCGTGTAGTTTCCCCTCACAAACATATTGATTGCAACATTAAATCAAGACAAAGATGAAAGGGAAAAAAAAAGCTTATTTGAACTTACAGATTTAAAGCATTTAAGAATAATAAGTATATAAGGTTAAAAGTTAACAAAATAAAAGCTACTCCGAGACCAGAATTAATAATGAACTTAAAGATAAATATGTAATATGTATAATTAGTATTGTAAATGGATTATGACACATGCCTTTCGGTACTTCAAGAGCAATAAATTCAGCCATGTCTATTTCAGAATACATTTTACAGCGTCAATTTTATTATCATCGAATTTTGATTTTCCAAACCATTATTCTCGAACACGGCTACAGGCGCTCGAAAGAGACGATCTGCGGTGAGAGAGGGGAGAGTAGAGAAAAAGGAACGACACATACGTCAATGTCTCTGCCACCTGCAGGGCAACGGTTTGTCTCTCGCCACTTCTAAACTTTATTAATATCCTGGCGCATTGTTATCCGAGGGCTTCGCGTTGCATGCTGGGCACTAAACTCATCACGTGCCATTGGTTGATGGGAAAGATGGGTTTATCTTTTCGCGCTTAAACAATAAGGGAGACGGGGCAATAAATAAGATACGAATTTCCCATGAGGGGGGTTTGAAAGATTGTAAAATATATGTGGAGAGAGGAAGTTTTTATTCCTCAGACGCACTTACGGAGCGTGTTTAATGGCGGTGAAAGAAGCAGGGGATTGTTGCGCGCAGAGAAATGGTCGACCGACTGTTTGTCAAATATATTTTCTGGTTTTTCAAATTATGCTATGACGTGCTATGGAAACTTAATTACCGAATTTTAATAGCGAAAGTATTATTTCTACTAAGGTCAGAAGTATGTATAACCATTGCACCTCAAAGTCATAATCATTATAGTCCTCATACTCAGAAACTTTACTGTCTGAATGACTTTAAAAAAAAAAACTAATGTGTCCACCACATGACTTCCTGTACGGAATATTAAATTATACGCATTTTTTCTTGCATTTCATTTAAACTTATTGGATTGAAATAAATCTACTTCGTCGATAGCACAGAAACCGCAACAGAATAAATGCACTCTTTAAAATTCACTACATTTGTTTACCGTAGCGACACTCTGGCGCTAGGTTCACTTAATAGCGTTACAGCTCATTCATTTTATAACTCAGAATGCACAAAAATTTTGAATATCATCTGAAGAATTACCTAGTCGTTGCCACATGCTCTATTCAAATACTGTAATAAATCTAAAACGATGTATAAAAGAAATTAAACAAAAACAGCAACAAAAAAAAGAAAGAAAGAAAGAAACAGCTTTTCACAAGACAATTCAGTATTTCTCATTCAATTAATTCAGTTCTCGATTCGCGACAAGGACAAAAATACATAAAAAACTCAAAATATCTATATTAGAAGTTACGAAGTAAATCTTAAACAATTATTTCTTCGAATAAATTCCAGAAGATATTAAGCATGATTTAATTCCTAATAATAAAAGAAGGCGTTATCTTTGTTGTTGCGAGGCTTATTTTCTCTACATTGGCGACAAATCCACTATTCTGCTAAGTTTCAAATGTAAACAAATGTGGCTGCTTTTGTAAACATAATTAGGCTCAGCCGCACTTAAACAACTTTCAAATTGTTGATAATTCTACAAATATTGCATGCAGATTTACTACAGGTATAAAAACCTTAACCGGAAAGTAAGAACAACATAATTTAATCATTTTTAAATCAAAAAATGCGCAATTTACCAATATAGAAGAATACAAATTCTGAGTTCACTAAGCCGAGTAATAGAGTGAGTTTAATATATATATATATATACATATTTAGCCGCACTAAAAGTATATATCTATATATATATATTTATATACTTTTGGTGCGGCCGATTTCAACCAAAATAGGAGGTGCACCAGTCCGATATACAAAATTTCAACATTCTGAGGCTACTCGTTTTTGAGTCATGTGGGATACATACATACATACGTACGTACGCACAGACGCCACGAAAAAGCCGCTTCAGAAGTCATTTTAAATCAATTTTATAAATTTTTTGGGCAAAAGGAGTCCTTTATTCTGTCCGTAAGTACAGATAACATTGATAAATTGCATTCGATAGTTGTCCAAATGGATATTTTCGTTGAAATATGATATCGGAAATTTTTCGGGATTACAATATTTCCTTTTTACTTTGTACAAGGAAGTAAAAATTGCAAAGTATGAGAAAAACAATTTAAATGATTAAAAAGAAAAAAGAAACGAATTTTTCTGGCCATTAAAAATAAAATAAAACGATGTATTAAAAATTAATAATTGCAATAAACTGATTACTGTGCGATATGTAAGTGATTAGGGAGGGGGGAATCCTTAGATAGTAGTTGATTTTGTAGAAAACTCTATCTCGTTCAAGGGCGATTGATCAAAATGAACGGCGTTTTATACGAAATTATCCCAATCTAAAGTCCCTCCCCGTTGTCTAATTTTACTCTGGCATGTATCTCTTCTATACAAAGAAGTATTATTTCACTATTTAATATATAACATGGCGATAGAAAGGTTTTCTGTTAATAATACAATTAATTGTACGTTGATTGATTTTAATGACATCGTATCAAATCAGTACAATCAATTATAAAAAAACCAATAAAATCAATTGTACCGAATCAATATAATTATAGAATTGGTATAAGCATTTATATATAAATTAAAAGCATTATTATATAAATTAAAAGCATTATTATATAAATTAAAAGCATTGTTATATAAATTAAAAGCATTATTATATAAATTAAAATCATTATTATAATAAAACAGAGACAAAAATAATAGGTATTTTAAATCTCACTGTATACTTTTGCATACTGTTTCGTTGCCAAGTCAGTTGTTTTTACAAATCCCATTTTATTTTACGTATTAGCATGTAGAGTCATTAGGTTATTGCGAAGCAGGAGACATGAAAAATTAGCAACGCCTTCGCCGGGAATCGAGCCACGGACCTCTCGGTTACGCGTCGAGCGTGCTGTCCACTACACCCCTAAGGCATGCGAAGATGGCGGTAGAAATACCTTATGGCTGTAATTTGAAAGCTAAATTAAACATCATCTCCTGAAATCGTGGCAACAGCGGTTTGAAATAGTAGTTTGCTAGACGACATTGTTGGTTAATTCTGTAGTTATTTTCTCCCTCCTTTCCGCATGCCTTCGTTTTGTAATTGGAAGCACACTGGACACGCATTCGAGAGGTCCATATTCGAGTCCTGGCGAGGGCACTGCCTATTTTTCATGTCTCCTATTAAAAAAAAAAAAAAAAAAAGAACACCCACTAATTCTACTACGAGTGGTGCCCGAACTAAAAAGGTGCTGGATGATCATTCTTCACTACCAGGATTTGGCGATTGGGTCCCCTACCCCGTCGCCTTTTAAAAGGAGAAGTATATAAGCTATTTTCTCTCTTCTTTCCGCCTGCCTTCGTGCCGTAATTGAAAGCATAATCGACGCGTATCTGAGAACTCCAGGGTTCGAGTCCCGGTGAAGGCTCTGTACATTTTTCACGTCTTCCTCTTCAAAATAACATTAAAACTCCACAACGTAATGTAGTGTGATACGAAAAATGAAAATAGAATAGCGATTTTTAGAAGCAAAATGTAATAGTAGTTTAGAAGCATGTGTAATGGCTTAAAAGAAATTCTGAGTCTCAAGATCTGTCTGCTACTTGTCAGCCAGTATCATATGTAAATTACAAACTTTATTTAATTTACTTTAAAATAAACTGATTTAGTGCTTAAGCATTTTAGAGCTAAACTTTTTAAACTACATGTTGCTGTTTACTGGAGAAATATAAACTGAAAGAATTTGGCAGAAAACATTTAAAATATTAATTTTTATTGACAAATTGGTTATTTAATAGATTTACTGTTTGTACATATGATATTCTGAAATCCCTATCTTGCTCACAAGTCATAAAATATCTCGATCTATTCCTTTGCTTTCTTCAATTCTGCAAAGAACACAGTACTTTTGCAGTCTTTTTTTACGTTTTCAGTATTGTGGTTAATAGGAAACAATAAATTACAAACTGCACTTTGAAAGAAAAAAAATTATTAATCTGCTAAAAGTAAAATTTAAAGTTATTAAAAATCTCATTTTTTAAAAATTTAGCGCGCCTTTTTTTAAAATTTTAATATTTATACTCTAATATATTTTCTGCTTCTTTAAAATACACTGATTTAGAATTTAGAAGGCTTCTTTTAATATATTTATTAAACGTTTTTTGCTATCATGCATACTGAAGGAGGAAGAGAATCTAGCTGTTTTTTTAATTTAAATATATTTAAAAAATAACTTCAAATCTTAATATTAATTTCATGCACAGTTTTATCAGAAACGCTACAATAAACATGCATAAAGAATTTTAAACTTCTTTCATAACTAAAAAAATTACTTAGCATAATTTAAACCATAAATGCCAATAAAAATGAAAGCGAAGAAAAATCGGTTTTAAGCTTTCAATGCTGAAAACAACAAGCTTACTAGAATTCCTCTCTAAACTCCCTGCCGTATTTTATCAAATTGATAAATATTGTTGAACTGAATATGAAATATTCCGTGTAAGTTACTTTAAAGCAAAAAACGTATAATGTTTTAAAAAGATGACTTGATAGCAGCCAGAGTCGCGTTACTATTTCCATTTGTGTGAAATAACTATTTACCGATGTCATCCGTTTTTCAAGAACTTAAATAAATATTTTTATTGTTAATGGACATCATATTATTTCATTTGCACTTTTTGGCAGCATAAAATGAAATAAATATAATGAAATTTTTTTAGGAAATTAGTCACTCAATGGTGATTTTAATCTCGTACGTAGCTGGTCGAGAGGTATCACCGTAATTTGATATTTTTTCGGTTGTGAAGTTATAGAAAACTTCATCTAAAAGGATTATTCCTGTAACTTCTGTCTAGACCTAGTCACTTTTAAATTATTAAAAATATAGTTTGAAATTTACGGTTACAGGCGAAACCATCGAGTAAAATCATCGCGATGAAAGCATCGCGGAGAAAAGAACGCAAGCGAAGACAGCGTCCTACAAAACATAGTGGGAGAAAAGAAGGCAAGGAGAAAACATTACAGGTCTCGTGATACAAAACATCGTCGTCGAAAATAAAGTGGCGAAAAAATATCGTAGTTTTAAAGCATCGTCGTCGAAAATATTGTTCCGGGTTTTATAGCGACTTTTCCAGTATTGACAACTTTTCTGACAGTCGTGGTTGCTAAAGTAACGAATGTTTAAATCAAAACTGTCAAAACAAAATTTAAATTAATTGAATGTAGGTCTACTATAATGTATTTCTCCCACATCCTTCGCATGCCTTCGTGGTGTAGTTGTCTGTATGCTCGACGCGTAACCGAGAGGTCCGTGGTTCGCTTCCCGGGGAAGACGTTTCTCATTGTTCTCATCTCCTGCTTCTAAATAACCTAATGTCTCTACACTGGCGCCCGAACTAAAAAGGTGGTGGATGATGATTCTCCACCACCGGGATTTGGCGATTTGGTCCCCAAAACCCCAGTCGCCCTTTAAAAGGCGGAATATATAAGGCATTTCTCCCGCTTCTTCGCATGCCTTCGTGGTGTAGTGGTCTGCACGCTCGAGTAGTGTAGTGGTCTGCTTGCTCGACGCGTAACCGAGAGGTCCGTGGTTCGATTCCCGGTGAAGGCGCTGCTCATTGTTCTCATCTCCTGCTTCTAAATAACCTAATGTCTCTACACTACAATATCGGATAGATCGGACGAAAAATGGCAAGAAAAATGTCGTCGAGTACTTTATTTTGCTTAGAGGGAATAGTTTTATATATATATATATGCAAAGAAAGAAATGGCAGAAATGGTATAATTATACCATTTAGATTTAAATCCCACATTATTTTCACATTCAGAAGTCCCATTATTTTACCTTTACATGACAAAATATTTTGCGATAAGTAAAGAATATTTTCTTACCTTTTAGCATATTAAATCAAAGCCATATAGTTTAAAAATTTCTTTTTCTTTTTAATGTATGTTATTCTTATACTAATATATGAAACAAAAATGCGATAACTATCAGAAGACAATCAGCCGAAAAATCTAATCAAAAAGATCTCCTGCAAGCATTTCTCTAATGTAAACGTTTGTAGACACTTTTAGTCTTTTATGCTTTATATAATGGTGTGCATTTTAATAATTCATGTCATATTTAATACTCTTAACAAATTCTACTTTTGCAAGATCTAATCCTTGTTTTTCGCTTTATCGTTTTAAAGAACTTGAACGTAGTAAAGTTTCATTACTTTAAGGGATGTTGGAAGCCAAAAATGTTCAAAAAACGGTGATTTGGGATTTTTGCATTTTCAAATTCTCTATAGTTTTTAGCTTTCTAAAAATACCATACTTTAATCTCTACGAAAATTAGAACTGTTAAAAATCCAGTTTTAATTTGTCATCGATCGCTTTGATAAAGGAGATTCTTACATAAAAATGCGTTTGAATTTTTTATGGCTTATGTATTACATTTCCTAATATTTACTGAAATGATTTTTTTAAGATAAACTAAAAAAAATTTGTAACGTTACATTTTACTATGCCTAATGAAAAATTCTCTAAATTACTCTAACACTCAAAATATTTCAGAAGCTCATTTCAGTATAATCAGATAGGTGTATTTTAATAACAAAAAATTTTCAAAAGTGTATCTATAGCAGATTTTGAGAAAAGGTACATCAGAAATGGCCAGTTTAACATTGTCGGTATAGCGGGTTCTGACTCCCCTTAATCTCCACGGTTAAAACGAAAGTTTTAAGCTATTTTCAGTACGGGAGAAGCTATCATGTCTTAAAAATACCATTTTACTAAATTTAATCTCATTTGGGTAGGCTTAAAAAAAAAGGCCGGATTTATATTCTCTAAGAAATGAATTTCTTTTAAATTTATATATTCTTCATCTTCTTATCAACGTGCATTTGTTTGAAGTGAAATCCTCCCTTATCATTACTTATAATTAAAATTCAAGTTCAAATTAAAAAAGATTAAAACGAGTAAAAGAGTTTTAGAATTTTAATTCAAACAAACTAACGAACAAATTCTCAATCAGGAAACTCAAATCGAGTTTCTCTTTAACAAGTAGAATATTTGCATTTATTGGGGCGGCGAAAGTTTTTATGGAACTCGCTCTGCGTTTTATGGGTTACAGAGTAATCCCCCCTAAGCCCACAAACGAGTTACATTTCTTTTGTCCCGCTTGCCGCCTCCCAAAGCTTCGCTTCTGCTTCCCTTATTTTCTTTTTCCGGTCTCTATTATTGCTCCTGAGAACTTTTCAGCTCCTTCGTCGATACTTGGGCCTGCAATCATAAACAGTCTCCTTGTTCTTTCTCCGAGAGAGTTGGCAGACTTCGGATATAATCATTCTCTTGGATTCGGTTACAGGTGGACGGTATAGAAGGCAAAACAAGTTAAATGTTAGGGCTCGTTATATTTTTATAAGAGTAATAATTCTAGTAAATGTGATTTAAAGCTTAATTTTAACAAATTTCAAAAACACGTTTCTGAATGTTAGGAACCAATACCATATTCAATGCTGTACCGCTATTTGATTAATCACGTGTTTAGATACCGCGAAGAAGCTTCTTAAAACTAGATGTAAAAAATCTGATGTGTACACCACATGACTTCTTTGTACGGAATATTAAATTACAGGCATTTTTTCCTGAATTTCATTTAAACTTATTAAATGGAATTAAATGTACTTCGTCGATAGCGCACAAACGACAACAGAATAAATGAGCTTTTTAAAATTCACTATATTTATTTACCATAGCGATACTCTGCGGCTAGGTTCACTTAACAGCGTTACGTCTCATTCATTTTATAACTCAGAATGTAAAAAAGAATGTACTATCCGAAGAATTATCTAATCGTTGCCAAATGTTCTATTAAAATACTATAAAAAATCTAAAACGATGTATGAAAGAAATTAAACAAATAAAAAAAAGTTTTTCGCAGACGATTCAGCGCCGCTTACATAATGCGCATGCGTTACTCGTTAACATTCTTTTTCTGCACGAAACAGACTGCGGACAGTATTTTCTTCTTATATGAAACATTTCCTCGAATTTCATTAGAGATGTATTTTTCATTCAATTAATTCAGTTCTCACTTCGCGGCAAGGCAAAAATAGTAAAAACACAAAATATCTTCATTAAAAATTTAAAAATATAGGAAAACATAAAACACCAAATACAGTTAAAATTTTTAGAAAATGTTTTTTACAATTGAAATTACAGTTTCTACGCAAAAACAAGCAATTCGGAAAGCGGGCAAAAAGTCAGATTTTTCGGTGCACAAAACTGAAAATTTACTCTTGTTCTCACTCGGCAAACAGACACTGAAGGCGTAGAAAACAGAATTAATTTGTTGTGAACGCTATGCCGAGTCGATACACGGGATAATTTAACAACATAAATGAGAATTCCAGACTGGATTAAGCATAATTTAATTTGAAATAATAAAAGAAGACGTTATTTTGTTGCTGCGAAGCTTAGTTTCTCTAGATTGGCAACAAGTCCATTATTCCGCTAAGTTTCAAATATAAACAAGTACGGCTGCTATGGTAAAAAAAATAGGCTTAGCAGCACTTAAATAATTTTTAAACTGTTGATAACTCTAGAACTTTAACATGCAGGTTAACTAAAGGCATAAAAACCTTAACCGAAAGATAAGAGCAACATAATTCAATCATTTTTAAAGAAAAAATGCAGAATTTACAAACATATAAGAATAAAGAAACTGAGCTCACTGAGACGTTTAACAGAGTGAATATATATACATATATTTATATATGTTTGGTGCGGCCGATTGCAACTAAAATAAGAGGTGTACATCCACATGTTATAGCAGTCCTATATACAAAATTTCAACTTTCTGAGGCTGCTGGTTTTGAGTTACGCGAAATACATGTAAGTATGTACGTACGTACGCACAGACGCCACGAAAATAATCTCTTCAGAACCCATTTTAAATCACTTTTATAGTTTTTTTTGGAGAAAAAGAGTCTTTCATTCTGTCCTTACGTACAGATATCATGCATAAACATCGTTAAATTGCATTCGATAGTGGTCAAAATGGGATATTTTCGCTGAAATATGATACCCGAAATTGTTCAAGATTACAATACTTCCTTTTTACTAGGTACAAGGAACTATAAACGCGGCCAAAAACAAACCAGTAATTAGTAAAGCATCAGAATCATTTATAATGAATAAAGTGATCACTCGTTACAACGTATTTCGAGATACCGCGGCTATGCTGCCCAGAGCTATGTGCAAATACAGCATCTCTGTTGTAGCGGTGATCATCATAAAAGAATGATTTTTTCAAGTATCAAAGTCTCTTCCTGTGAAGAAAGCGACCTCGAACGAGTACTTTTATTATGAGAACTTAAAATGGAATCTCAACGACGGAATTCGAAAAGTACTCACAATGAGCTGTTTAATTTTTATCAAAAATATAAAGAGGAAACCACAGCAAAAATGTTGAAAATATTTTTAAAATATAATTTTATGAAGGATGTGCATATAGAGCATGTACGTAATATATGTCAATGTACACTGCGAAAAAAAAGCGGGGGGGGGAGGACAATTTTATATCTTCCGTTCTACTGGACCAATTGACGAAATTCAACTTGCATTTTCTATGTCTCGAAAGCGTGCCTTAGGATATGTATTAGATTTTTATATAGCATTGTTCTAATATAGGTATTTTGATACAAAATCGGACTTTTTCTGAAATAACCAACCAATTTTATTTCGATATTTCGATTCTACGACTCAAATTATTCCAAAGTGCTCAGTTTATAAAAATTGCACGAGTAGTTTTTAAAAATTTAGCGATCAAAATTTTAGCTCCTGCATGTCAATTGAATTTGGTATATTTTTATTATTCTTTCTTTTTTTTATTAAACTTATTTGAGTCTTCCTTTCACATTTTGAAATTTATTTTCATTCCAAATAAAATTTGACCATTTTTTTATCATTTATTTTTAAAATTTGTATTTTTAAATAATTTTTATAAATTTTCGAAAAATATTTTGAATTATAACCTGTAAAAGTTTTACCATCATACCAGGCTATGCTTAAAAATACATCTACTTTTAGATGTATTTTTAAGCATAACCTGAGAAAAATTACAGTGCTTTATTCAAAATTTCATAAGATAAACGGCATCTTGGCGCTGTCTGAAATTTTGCCCATTAGATAAAAGCGATAATAACGCCAAATGTGGCATATTAGTTATAAGCGATAATAACGCCAGATGTGGTTTACGCACTTTGTTAAAATAATTTGAAAAAATGAATGATGATCTTTTTTTCTCCCGCTCGTGTACAATGAAAAACAGGAAAAGAAAAATAGGTTGCTATAAATTAAGAAGTTCGTTAAATCAATTATTCTTGGCGCAAACTGAAAAAATGCGCCAAGATAAAGTTTTGATTTTCTTCTTAAAATTCTCAACAAATTTGCTATACATAAATCTAATATATATAATAAGTCGAGTTTTCGAGAGATGAAAACCGTAATTTGAATTTCGTCAATCGGCTCAGTAGAAGGGGAGATATAGAACTGTCTTTCCCTCCCGCACTATACATGATGCAATTCCGATAAATACGCACACATATGCGACGTACACATTTATTTTTATATGTATTACATTTTGTATAACAAAATTCCATATTTCATGATTAATAGATCCTAACCGATTATGCTATAAAGAAATGTCAGTAATGGGGCTACCTTTTATTTGTTCATAAATTACACATTTACCACAATGCAAATATAATCTGAATTATTAAAAAAAACCTCAGAAATGGGAATTGGAGCTACCTGCCTCAGAAATATAGCGGTTTCATGGAGGAATTTCTAAAAGACTGGATCATGTTATATTAAATGTAGATGAAAACCACGGAAGATTTATCTATATAAGCGTTTCATTGGGATTTACACCTGATACGAATTGCTTGTATCAGCATTCAGTGGGCTTATTTATAGGCTGCTAGTAGATACGTTTTTATAAGATAACAAAGATATTAACTAAGATATTTTTTTCTCTTTTATTGTGCTTTATTTCAATAATGAGGTAGAGTCATTAGGTTTTCTTGAAGGAGGAGAGATGAAAAATATGCAGTTCGCTAGCCGAAACTCGAACTCTGGACTCTCGAACACGCGTCAAGCATACCACGAATTACCTCGAATTACACCACTAAGGCATGCTGGAAGGAGGGAGAAAATAGCTCATGTATTTCTCCTTTTAAAGGGCGACTGGGAATTAGAGAACCCAATCGCCAAATCCTGGTGGTGATGAATTATCATCCACCACCATTTTTTATGTTCTGGCGCCACTGTAGAGTTATTAGTTTTTGTTTTTAAGGCAGGAGAGAGGAAAAATATATAATGCCTTAGCCGGGACTTGAACCCTAAACCTCTCGAATACGGCCAAGTATGCTTCCAATTACACAACGAAGGCATGCTGAAAGGAGGGAGAAAATACCTTATAATGATTATAAAGTTGCGAAAGCAAAACATTATTTCCGTAAAATAAAACAAAAACCGCTTTTTTTTTCTAGAAATTAAATAATAAACTAATTTTTATTTGCGAAAATACGCAACACATGTTCCTTCCTACATTATTTAAATTAAAGAAAAGAAAGGTTAAAAACAAGTAAATAAATTAAAAGTTTCACTTATTTCTAATTTATGATGTAATTTTAAAAACAGTAACTGATCCAGATAATTGAAGTTCCAAATATTTGGTGTCCGGCTAATTCAAGCTCTAAATTTTCATTTTATTTGGTGCTGTTTTATTTACATAATTCCTTCCTGATAGAAATCTATTATATTAAAATCTGTGCGCGTCTGTTTGTTTGTTTGTGTGTTTGTTTGTTTGTAACCTCATCTTCTTCGGAACGGCTGGGTGCAGAGCTTAGCGGAAGGTATCGTTGGATTCGGGAGGTCCGTGGGAGGCCATTTTGACCATTCGCTTAATTCTCCGACTTTAATTAGCCGAGATATTAATTAAAAACTAATTTTTCCCCTACGTTCTCCCTACATTTGCCATTTTGTTGACTTTCTTTCACCGTTTTCCCTAATGAGAGGGATTTGGCTACGTGCCAGATTTTGTTTTCTCAAATATCTCTGGAAATTCTTATAAGTCAAATTCGAGACGCATATCGACGGATTGGAAAAAAATCAAGGAATCCGACGATACCATTTTCATATTCGTACGACTTTAATTAACGAAGTTATTAATTAAAAACCGGGCATACGTTAATTACCGCGTTTATTGCTTCCGTGTGGCAACAGCCTCGGGAGTGAAATGTGATCCGAATCGCCAAGGCCATTCGCCATTAAGAAAAAAGAGAAGGATAAAATAATGTTAATTTAAAATGCCCAAAAAATTAATAACTCGGGAACTAATGGGCCGATTTGCTTCAAATTTTGAAACTTAAACCTCCCAGACGTTCTAACGAGGTTTCCCGTTAATTTCATAGTGTTTTGATTATTACGAGTCTAATTAGCGGGGTCATTAAAAATGCTCCAGTACATTTTTTTTCGGACAGGTGCAAATTTTTTTTATCGGTTTCGATGGTTCAGAACGACGAATGCGCATAAGGTAAGCGGCCTCGAATCGTCTGCGGAAAAGTATTCCTTTTTTATTTGTTAATTTCTTTTATTCTTCGTTTTACATTTATTAGAGCATTTGAATAGAACTTTGGGTAAAAATTGCCGCTTTATTTTTAAACTTTGTTTTACCAGCAATTTCTTAGTAAGGTTTTGTTATCCAAACATTATTTTGAAGTGTGATTAAAATATAATGTTTTACATTAAATTTAAATAATGACGTCATATCTATTATCTGCAGAATAAAAGTTTTGTTTCCTGCTTTGGCAAGAAAATATTTATTTACAAAATTATAAATTATTTATTTATTACAGATTATTTAAATATTCGAAATGGGGAAAATTCGAAAAAATTCGAAATGGGGGATGTGTATGCAGTATCTTGTGGATGTATACGAGAATGCGGATGCATACCCTAATAAAGCGGGCGCAGCCCGCTCAACTGGCATGCTTGCCAGCAGGAAAATCGCTGAACACTGGTAGTTAGATCGAACTTCCGAATCCCGGCGAACGCGTGGGTGTTTTCGTGATTTCCCGCATGTGAAGTATATTGGATGCATAAGGGAAACAAGCGGGCGCAGCCCGCTAACGCGCGGGTTTGCAACATAGAAAACTTAAACACTGGTATTTCTGTCCAACTTTCGAATCCTGGCGAACAAGCGGGCGTCCCGGCAAATACAGTATCTTTTGGATGCATACGCTAATGACGCGGGCGCAGCCCGCTGAACTGGCATGTTTGCCAGCTAGAAAATTGCTGAATATTGGTAGTTATGTCCAACTTTCGAATCCCGGCGAACGCGGTGGCTGAACACTGGTAGTTCTGTCCAACTTTCGAATCCCGGCGAACAAGCGGGCGTCCTGGCGAACAAGCGGGCGCAGCCCGCTCAACTGGTCAATTTCGTGGGTGTTTTCGACATTTTCCGGATGGGGAATGTGTATGCAGTATCTTGGGGATGCATACGAGAATGCGGATGCATACGCTAATAAAGCGGGCGCAGCCCGCTCAACTGGCATGCTTGCCAGCAGGAAAATCGCTGAACACTGGTAGTTAGGTCGAACTTCCGAATCCCGGCGAACGCGTGGGTGTTTTCGTGATTTCCCGCATTTGCAGTGTATTGGATGCATAAGGGAAATAAGCGGGCGTCCAGGTGAACAAGCGGGCGCAGCCCGCTAAGCGGCGGGTTTGCAACATACAAAATCTTAAACACTGGTAGTTTTGTCCAACTTTCGAATCCTGGCGAACAAGCGGGCGTCCCGACGAACAAGCGGGCTCAGCCCGCTCAGCTGGCGGGCTTGCCCGCTAGTCTATTATATTAAAATCCGTGCGCGTCTGTGTGTTTGTTTGTTTGTGTGTTTGTAACCTCATCTTCTTCGGAACGGCTGGGTGCAGAGCTTAGCGGAAGGTATCGTTGGATTCGGGAGGTCCGTGGGAGGCCATTTTGACCATTCGCTTAATTCTCCGACTTTAATTAGCCGAGTTATTAATTAAAAACCTAATTTTCCCCTACGTTCTCCCTACATTTGCCATTTTGTTGACTTTCTTTCACGTTTTCCCTAATAAAAGGGATTTGGCCATGTGCCAAATTCTGGTTTCTCAAATATCTCTGGAAATTCTTATAGGTCAAATTCGAGACACATATCGACGGATTGGGAAAAAATCAAGGAATCCAAAGATACCATTTTCATCTTCGTACGACGTTAATTAACGGAGATATTAATTAAAAACCGGGCATACGTTAATTACTGCGCTTATTGCTTTCGTTTGGCAACAGCCTCGAGAGTGAAATATGATCTGATTCACCAAGGCCATTCGCCATTAAGAAAAAAGGAGGATAAAATAATGTTAATTTAAAATGCGCGAAAAATTGATATCTCGGGAACTAATAGGCCGATTTGCTTCGAATTTTGAAACTTAAACCTCCCAGACGTTCTAACGAGGTTTCCCGTTAATTCCATAGTGTTTTGTTTATTACGTGGCTAATTAGCGGGGTCATTAAAAATGCTCCAGTACATTTTTTTTTCGGACAGGTGCAAATGTTTTTTTTATGGGTTTCGATGGTTCCGAACGACGAAAGCGCATGCGCATAAGGTAAGCGGCCTCGAATCGTCTGCGGAAAAGTATTCCTTTTTTATTTGTTAATTTCTTTTATTCTTCGTTTTACATTTATTAGAGCATTTGAATAGAACTTTGGGTAAAAATTGCCGCTTTATTTTTAAACTTTGTTTTACCAGCAATTTCTTAGTAAGGTTTTGTTATCCAAACATTATTTTGAAGTGTGATTAAAATATAATGTTTTACATTAAATTTAAATAATGACGTCATATCTATTATCTGCAGAATAAAAGTTTTGTTTCCTGCTTTGCCAAGAAAATATTTATTTACAAAATTATAAATTATTTATTTATTAGAGATTATTTAAATATATCACAACTTTTTTTTCGGTTGTATATAGAAATGGTTTCATTCATACTGAAAGGTGTTTATCGGAGTTTTAATTGGAAAAAAAAAATTTTTTTTTAATTCTTTTAACTAATTTTTTCTTATTCAAATTAAATTCCGTGTAATTTACTGTTCCTTATAAGGAAGTCATGCGTTGTACATATCAGATTTTTTAGTTCAGTTTAATTTTTTTTCTTTTCAAATGCAAATACAGTTTTCACTCATTGTATGCATTTGTACACACGCGCGCAATTACACTACGTACAAGGGCCCATAAGCGGTTGAGAGGCTAAATCAATTAACACTGGTAGTTCGGTCCACCTTTGTATGCATTTGTGCACACGTACGGATTTACACTTCGTACAAGGACAATTATCGGGTGAGCGGCTAAATCCGTTAACACTGGTACTTCGGTGCAACTTTCGAATCCCGGGGAACGCGTGGGTGTTTTCGTAATTTTCGGCGTGTGTAACGTGTATGCATTACCTTCTGGACGCATACGTGAATAAAACAGGCGCAGCCCTCTCAGCTGGCGGTTTCTTACACGGCGTGGGTTTTTTCGACATTTTCGAAATGGGGAATGTGTATGCAGTATCTTGTGGATGTATACGAGAATGCGGATGCATACGCTAATAAAGCGGGCTTCCGTGTAATTTACTATTCCTTATAAGGAAGTCATGCGTTGTACATATCAGATTTTTTAGTTCAGTTTAATTTTTTTTCTTTTCGAATGCAAATACAGTTTTCACTCATTGTATGCATTTGTACACACGCGCGCAATTACACTACGTACAAGGGTCCATAAGCGGTTGAGAGGCTAAATCAATTAACACTGGTAGTTCGGTCCACCTTTGTATGCATTTGTGCACACGTACGTATTTACACTTCGTACAAGGACAATTATCGGGTGAGCGGCTAAATCCGTTAACACTGGTACTTCGGTGCAACTTTCGAATCCCGGGGAACGCGTGGGTGTTTTCGTGATTGCCGGCATTTGCAGTATATTGGATGCATAAGGGAAATAAGCGGGCACAGCCCGCTAACCGCCGGGTTTGCAACATAGAAAATCTTAGCGCATGGGGAATGTGTACGCAGTATCTTGTGGATATATACGTGAATCTGGATGCATACGCTAATAAAGCGGGCGCAGCCCGCTCAACTGGCATGCTTGCCACCTAGAAAATCTTAAACACTGGTAGTTCTGTCCAACTTTTTAATCAGGGCGAACAAGCGGGTCCAGCCCGCTCAGCTGGCGGGCTTGCCCGCTAGTCCATAATAATTTTGAAGCTGCTCATTAAATACCTGTTATGTATGTAATTTTTTGTTACCATTTTTTGTGGAATACACCAATTTTTTTTAACTGAAGATTCATTTTTCGGTATAAAACGTTCTTAAAACTGGTGCGTCGTCTCTATCCATTACAAGAGGGAAATACTGCGCTGAAAATAGTACCATATGTGAACTGGCATTTTATTACCAATTATGAAACCTTTGTAAAGACATGAATTGATGTAACTCACTTAACAAGAACTGATTTACATATACTTATTTCTGCAAAAAATGGCTGTAATTTTTTTAACTAACTTTTAATATAAATGACATTCTCGGAATTCTTTTATTAAATTCATTAAAGTTATTTCCTTGACATAATGTTGCCTTATCTCTAAAAATGCTTTTAGTTTAGAGGAATTTGTAAACATGAATGTTAATCATCAGAATTAATATATAAATGCCTCCAAAGAAATTTGTCCTTTTCGGGATAAAAATGGGAAAAAAAAATTATCTATAGTAACAGAAATATAGCGTGTCTCATAATTCCACAAAACTAAACATTTAGGCTAAAAATTAATTTTAGTATAATATTTTAATGATTATTTTCTTTCCAAACTTCCCATGATTTCTTTCTGCTCCTTATATCTTAAGTATTTTCAAATTTTTGGTAAACTTCTCTTTGCTGTATAACAAGAAATTATATCAGCATATTATAAAGTACATGAATAGCCTTTAAAACTAAGTATAAATAGAGAAACGGAAGTAATTTTAATCAAGCAGTTTTCAAATTTATTTAATGATTAATTCATAGGCCAGTGTTTTCGAAATCCTTAAAACAAGAGTTATTATAAATTTAAGAAGCTTACGGTAGGTGGTAAATAATTCTTTGCTTCGATTTAAGCTTTATTTACATAGCTATAGAAAATAAATAACTTGATTACAGCAACAAGAACTATTTAAAAAAAAGAAAAAAAATATATAAAAAAGTCTGAAATCTGCTCCCGAACGATTGTTGTTTTCATTTACAGACACATACACGTTTCCAGAGCATTTAGGCTAACGCCATCTTGTGCAAAAAGTATTTAAAAACAGCATATCTTTAGCATTTCCAATAGATACTCTCTTTAGCTGGAGGCAAAAATGTTTATTCCTTACAATGTTGCCGCTACTCGCTTTGAAATTGCTGAGTTTTTTAATCAAAAATTCGTTAAAATTTTACAGAATATGAAATAGACAATAAAAAAAAGTAATTCTAAATTCGAGGTTCCATGTTCGGTTGCAGGACTATGTTATTCAAAATTTGATGACTTTAGCTACCGTTTTTTTTCTAGTGTGAGAAATATACATACATTCATGTAGATTCTTCATTACTTAGTTTCTTTAAATATAATATTTGGTGGCAACAGTTTTAGTTTAGCTACAACATTAGTTTAGTTTTAGTTACAACATTAGTTTTTGCAAGTCTAAGAATTTAAAAATAAATTAGTATAAAAAAGAATTAATTATGTGTGCTGTTTTTCCAAAAGAAACCCATATAACAGTTCATTAATTACCCTTATGAAATAAGTTTTTATTTTTCCTGTTACCTCGTGTGATAAGACACGCACTCCTAATCGACTTATAACAAACATTCAAATGCTGTCATGCAATAAGGGGTTGGTCCCCCATCTAAAAGCATTCGATAAGATCGCAGATAAATGCCTTAAGCTGCGCTGATGAGCTGGAAGGGAGATTTGAGCTCGAAGATCTAAAAGACCGATTTTATGAAGAACATAAAATTTTCTCATACCTTCTGAATGAGAACTTGTCTTCGCGACACGTATGCAAATGAATGGGTAAATATTTTCCAAGCAGATCCATTTTCACCCTTAGGACTTACCTAGAAAAACTTTTCTTTTTTCTTCTTCTGTCTCTCTCTTTCTCAATTATCCGATCTCTTTCAGTAAATTTAGTACTGCAGATTCTAATTCTTTCTCAAGCTCTCCGGAAAAGGAATAAAGATAGGAAGTGCATTTGTATGCAGATTTTACGAAGTCAAGAGAATGCCTATGGAACGCTTTTGTTTCCAGCAAACCATCACAGCTACGGTTTAACGAAGGCTATCAAAAAGATATAATATGCTACTTTAATCTACTATAGTATATGAGTATGGCTTTAAAGTTTTGAATAAAGTTATTACTCTTCTCATATTTTTAAATAAAGTATGAAATGTGGCCGTGAAGTTTATATGTTTATATTTCCATACTTTATTTATTTTTTGTCACTTCTGAAAAAGCGAAAATGTTCGCAAAGAGTCAAAGAGTTAAATTTTAGTTTCTCTATAAAAGCATTTTATATGTACCTTTTTAAGTATGTAGAGTCATTAGATTATTTTAGAACAGGAGATATAAAAAATGAGCAAGTGCGATGAAAGAAGGATGTGGACGGGAGAATGGAATGAAATTGTCTTTACTGGAGAATCACGCTTCTGTCTGCAACCCCAAGATGGTCGGATTCGAGTCTGGAGACACCGTGGAGAGAGGATGCTGAGCAGCTCCATTATGCACCGCCACATTGGTCCTGCACCGGGTATTATGATATGGAGCGGTGCTGGATATCACTCTCGCACTCCTCTACTACGCATTGCCGATACTTTAAACAGCCAGCGCTACATCTCGGAGGTGTTGGAGCCAGTTGTCCTTCCTTACCTTCAAGGCTTGCCCACAGCCATATTTCAAGAAGATAATGTGCGGCCACTCGTGGCACCCATTGTCCAAGGCTTCTTCGTCAATCGCCAGATTGAATTGCTTCCCTGGCCGGCTCGCTGTGCGGATCTTTCGCCGATAGAAAACATGTGGTCCATGGTTGCTGAACGATTGATGCAGATTACATCTCAAGCTGCCACACCAGATCAACTTTGGCAACGTGTGGAAGCTGCTTGGTCTGCTGTACCCCAAGAACACATCCAAAGTCTCTTTGAATCAATGCCGAGGCGTGTGGCAGCGATGATCTCCAGCAATGGCGGCTACTCCGGCTACTGATTCTAGAAGGAACCACACTTCACAGAAGTCTATAAATTTAATCATTTGATACTTGGTCAACATGTTATCTACTAAATAAATTTTGTTGTGATATCTCTTGTCTTTCTTGGTGTTGCAATTTGGGAGGCCAGCACTGTAACTTAATGACTCTATAAATGGCGCTCAAACTAAAAAGTGGTGGGCAATAATTCGTCATCATCAGGATTTGGCGATCGGGTCCGCTAATCTCAGCTGCGCGTTTAAAGGGGAAGTATATAAGGTATTTTATCCCTCTTTCCAGCATACCTTCGTAGTTAACAATAAGCCATTCGGCGCGTACTCGACAGGTCCAGGTTCGAGTCCTGGCAAAGGCATTGTACATTTTTCACATCACCTGCTTCAAAATAAGTTAACAGCTCTACAATACATCTTCTAAACTAAATTTACATTATTACGTTTATTACGTGCGTATGGGTTTGTAAATGACTGACGCACACAGAACCGATGGCAACTTGGTAGAATTTATTTTCCCAAAATAAACGTTTTATATTTCTGGAACTTTCCACAAAAATACTCGTACAGCTCTTCTCAGTATAACAGAGCACAATGAGTAGTTACCACTTCAGACTACTAAGAATGTTAAATACAATGCAACGCAAAGCACATCCAAAGAGTGAAGCTTACACGGAGATCTCTCAGTACTCCGAAGTTATCTTTGAACTAAAAACGGAAAACTCATACTTTCTCCGGACTTATATAGTTTTCCGCGGCCACCGAAAAAATTCCAGCACCTTCAGTTTCTCGAAATTACTGGAAGACATATACGATGAAAGTTACATATAAGGGCAGTATACGGTTATGGTTACATATAGGAATCAATTAGACTTATTCAATTACAATACCAATTGAATGGTCGCCAAATTACTCGCCAAAACGGTGACAAGAATTACTCGCTAAAATTATTCATCTCCAGCTTGGCGATATGTCACCAATTTAGTGATATAACCATTTACCTCAACGTTAAATAGACGTGCCTCTGTAATCTTATTTTTCTTCGTAGGTAATAGTTTTAAATTAAATGGAGCAAAAAATGCGTATAATTTAATATTCCGTACAAGAAAGTCATGTGGTGTATACATTAGATTTTTAAGAAAACTGAAATTTGAATTTTCTGAAGAAATAATGATGCATAATTAGAGCAACATATTTCTACTAAGTTGTGAGCCGTTTACTTTTAAAGTTTATTCTCCCCGTGTAAAAATGGACAGGTGGGAAAAAAGAGAGCTGGTTTTAATTATGGAGGATTATTAACACTTTTTTAACTATTATACCATCATTTATTTAATTGGTATTACATTGCATAAATTTTTCGTTAACTGTTTTCCTTTTGCATTTTTAATGGAAGAGTCTTAACAAGAAGTATATCGAATGAAATAAACTACACACCATTTAAAAAATCTTTCGTTGGAGATTTTATAGCATGTCACTAAAGCATCTGTCATATAACATTTACACTTTTATTTAAATGGTGTGTAGTTTATTTCATTCGATATACTTCTTGTGAAGACTCTTCCATTAAAAATGCAAAAGGAAAACGGTTAACGAAAAATTTATGCAGTGTTATACCAATGAAATAATTAATGGTATAATAGTTAGAAAATAAAGCATTATAAATAAAAAAAAGCGAAAAATTGTATTTGAAATTTATGTGTTATTTAAAAATCGGCACTTCCTAAAATATCGGGAGCTGTAGCTTTGTCCTGAACTTAAAGGTTTTATGTTGATGAACCCAGCTGCCAATATCTGTTTGTTTGTTCGTGTTTTTGATTTCTGATCAATTAAGACAAATGTTTTGCTATATTTAATCGACTAAATTGAATCTAGGCGAAATATTGGATGGAACTTGAGCTTTTACTACCATTTGATTAGAAAGACGAAAATCATTAAAAACTGCGTGCCATTGTTGCTGATACAGTGAGAGAGAATTAGTTTATTTTTTTATGGAAATTTCTTTTGTGGATTTCATATCCCATCAGACTGAAAAATGTATAACTATGAATCGTATTTTTTGCATCGTTATTAGAGTGGGAATTACAGCGGTATCTTTTTCTCTGTTGTTGGATACATTACTCTCAATCTGACTTAACTGGCATCGGGTACTAGTTTTGAATAAATAAGCGTTTAAAAATCATTCATTTGAACCCAAATTAAGAAGTTAATTTTAAATTTAAATAAGTTGGTAAATAATGCAGAAAATAGGAGTTATTTTTTTAAAATTTTGTTTACCTATATGATTTGACTCAAGTTATGAGAAAATTGCGCATAAGTAAAGCATAAAAAAAGCGGAAGCTAGGGGTTTATTCAGAGGAAGGTTTAATTGATTTCACATTTTACGTTCTGGAAAATTACATTAAATTTATGGATAATAAATATAAGCTAGGTGTAAGGAAAATGAAACATTACCTCGTAAAATTTAAAAGGCCCGTATAAAAGGTATTAAGAAAGTAGTAAGTGCAACAGCTGCTGAAAAACAGAAACTTTATGAAAGATTTCAAAAGTTCAACGATTTCCTTTGTTCTTTAGTTTTCGTAATTAAAGTTAAGTAGCGAAAATAGTGCGATGCACTGTTATTCAGAAATTGCGTTTTAATACAAGTACGATGATAAAAAAATAGTTGTATATTATTGCAATACAGAGATTTTTGTAATGATTTTGATTTTGTCGATAAATTTAAATATTAATTTTAAAATACAAATATGACTAGCAGCAAATTCGAATAAGATTTAATTATCATCTGCGGAATTAAAAACATGCATCTCAAACATCTTCTCAGCCATCTACGCAATATCGAAAGCTGTCCAAACTTCCAATGTTTTCCTCTACACATTCGGAATCATTATCAGATTTCTAAAAAAATTAATTAACTTAACGGAACTGCAACGTTCATAATGCATTCATAATTAATACATAATTAATTCTTTATAGTCATTCACTTTAATTCATCTCACTAACTGGATTAAACTCAACTTGCAAGTTTGGATTAAACTCAAATTCCCATTTTGGCTTCATAATTTTTACTTGAGTAAAAGACGAAACACCTTCGCATTTATTAATTATTGTTAATTGAAAGGAGAATGGTTTGTTCCTCTTGAAAAGTCAACCAATTTCCGATCAATGGCGATTATTATTTGACTTACTGAATATTTTTCATGATTGATTCATTAATTATCAAATACAAAGTTTCCATTTCTATTTTTTCAAGACTAAAATTCAAGTTCCTTTCTTTTTTTAAAAAAAATTCGGGATTCAATTTTCAATGTTTCTAGATTACTTCATTTAAATACTTCTACTAACTTTATATTGCGAGATAATACACTTTTTATTACTTATTAGCTATTGGCACTTATTATTAGCTATTGCTTAAGCATTAGGAAATTAATTTAGATTACAATGAATTTCAATTTAGTAATTCAGTCTTTGGAATCATTACATATACCTATATACAGTTGTAGAGTCATTAGGTTATTTCGAAGCAGGAGACATGAAAAATGAGCAACGCCTTCACCGGGAATCGAACCACGGACCTCTCGAATACGCGTCGAGCATGCAGACCGCTACACCACGAAGGCGGGAGAAATACCTTATACAGTCTGTTGCTCGGCTCGGTGAGCTCAGTTCTATGTATCTACACTCACGTTTGTGAAAATTGCAACACCAAGAAGGAATCGTCATAACTGAATGCAATTTAATACACAGTTGAGTGGTAGTGGTACAAATAAATGATTAAATGTTCAAAGCAAACAAACAAGAACAAGAGATCAGAATCAGTATTTTGTGTGGCCACCACGCGCCGCAATAAGTGCTGCTACACGACGTGGCATGGAGTCAAACAAAGTTTGAATGTCTGACTGAGGAAGAGCATTCCATATCGTTTGTACGCGTACCCAAAGTTCGTCTGCAGACGCAACAGGACGAGGATCACGAGCAAGACGCCGACCAATGACATCCCACACATGTTCAATTGGCGACATATCCGGGGAACACGCAGGCCAAGGAAGAAGCTGTACCTGCTGCGCTGCAAAGAAGGATTTAACAATCCGAGCAGTATGAGGGCGGGCATTGTCCTGTTGAAATACAGCGCCTGGCAAGCTTTGAAGGAAGGGAACAGCTTCGGGCTGTAGAACTTCACGGATATACCGGTTGCTGTTCAGATTGCCCACAATTCGTAGCAATTGAGATCGTCTATGATATGCTATGGCGCCCCAGACCATAACTCCGGGTGTTCGTCCACTGTGGCGTTCGATAATGCACTCCGGAAGGTGGCGTTCACCGGCATAGCGTCTGACACGAATGCGGCCATCATGGTACCACAAATTAAAGCGGGATTCGTCAGAAAACACGACATGCTGCCAATCAGCACGCCAGTCTCTATGCTGATTGGCCCATTGTAGCCGCAGGCGGCGATGGTCGTGCGTTAGGGGGATCCTGTATAAAGGAGTCCGTGCGCGCAGTCCACACTGCAGCAGACGTCTACGAATTGATGAAGCACACAATGAAACACCTGTAGCTATTGACCACAGTGCTGCCAATTGTCTAGAGGAAGCTGTACGGTCCGTCCGCGCCATGCGGACCAGGTGTCTATCATCGCGAGCTGACGTCACATTTCGGGGTCCACTCCCGGATTTCCGAGTTGTCCGACACTCGTCCGTCCACTGCTTCCAAACGCGCATCACTGTGCTGCTGTTACGCTGCACACGAGAGGCTACTGCACGATACGACAATCCAGCTTCACGAAGGCCGATGATTCTCCCTCGTTCAAACTCTGTAAGTTGTTCAAATCTCGCTCTCTTTCGTCGACGAGGCATAAGTACAGATTGAGTTAACGTTTACCACTAGCAGATAACCACCGATAACCATGCACGCCTCGCTACAGCCGTCTATTTATTCGGATCCATCAGCCGTTCAGAGGGCGCTGCTCAGCATACGCATGCGCTACGGATTTGCAATTCTAATCATTTGCATATCATGGGCTACTTTGCATTTCCTGAAAATTTCAGCTCACTCGCGTAAGTCCTTCATGGTGTTGCAATTTTCACAAACGTGAGTGTATTATTTATCTCGCATAACTCAAAAACGAGTAGCCTCAAAATGTTTTGTAGGGACTGCTATTAACATGTAGTTGTGCACCTCTCTTTGTGATTGCATCCACGACACCAAACACATATATATACCCTCTCTGTCACCCGACTGTGTGAGCTCAATTTTTTTATTCTTATATGTTGGTAAATTGTGCATTTTTGGCTTTAAAAGTGAATGCTTGAATGGTTTGCTTTAAAAGTGATTGATTTATGTTGTTCTTATGTTCCGGTTAAAGATTTCATGCCTTTAGTTAATCTGCATGCAACAGTTGTGGAATTATTACCTACAATTTAAAGGTTTTTTATCTGGATAACGAAGCCTAACGAAGCCTAACGAAGCTGCCATTTGTTTACACTTTAAACTCTTAGTGCAATAGGGAATTAAGTAAGTTTCTGCACAAACTTCAGTGTCTTTTTGCCGAGCGGGACCAAAAGTAAACTTTCAGTTTTGTGCTCTGAAAAATCTGTCTTCCTGTGTAGTAACCGAATTGCTAGTTTTTAGGTAGAAACACTTATTTTAATTGTAAAAATTGTTTTTTTTTAATTTTTTTTAAATGTATTTGGTGTTTTATGCTTTTCTGTACTTTACAATTTTTAAGGAAGATGTTTTTGGTTTTTATATATTTTTGCATTTCATTAGAGAAGTATATCTCTAATGAAATCCGATGAAATAAGTTTAAACGAAGGGCAGCAAAATTTTTTTTTTAATTTAATAGGTCATACAAGGAAGTCATGTGGTGTCCACATCAATCTTTTTGAAATAGTTATACACACATGTGGGTGGCAGTAAGTTACGGCTAGATGCATGTGAGTCACGAATTTAGGAAGTACAGCATAGTTGATCTAGACTTAAGTTCATATTAAAAGAATACTTACAAGAACATAAAATCCAAATTTGTGAAGATACTCCTTTATTATGCAATCCCTTCAAATTGTCGAATCCCATCAATTAGCTGGTATCATTGTTTGTCTAAGAGGGACTGCCTCGTTTTCTCCATTTATGATGACTTTCTAGATAAGAACTGATGATATGCAAGCAATGAATATTCCAGAAAATGAACCAGCAATAAAGAAGTTCTGCTTCCCAAACCTTTCTCATTCAATTAGAATGAAAACAAAATTAATTGTGTATTTCTGCAGGGTGGGGAAGAGTTTGAAGTATGACACTGAAGGAGGGTGGAGAGAAAAGAGGTTTCGCACTCAATTCCCGTAATGCAGAGAACAAAGGCCCAGAGGCGGCTTAGACAATGGAAGGAAAGTCCAGTCCTGGTTTCAGGCTTATTAATCTGTTTACGGTTCATAATCGGTTCTGAGGTCCCTAAATTGCACTTGATGAAATTATGTACTCCAGGTTCAAGCGAAATAGATGAGGGAGTGGGATGAGAATAGGTTTCTGCACTTATGGAAACGCGGAAAAGCGATTTTATCCAAACGTCATTTGCATATTGGTATCCCAGTGGCGGATGCAAGCCTTATTTGTCACTCGGTGTGTCAACAGTGTCTGCCATCGCTGCTGGAGGATTAGGTAAATGAATGAGACAATACACTCCAAGCGTGGGGTCTTACGCTTTAAAGCTTAGCTTTTCCTTCACAATTTATGTTATTTCGGTATTCCCGAAACCTGTAAATTATGAAAATATTAGTGAAAAGGTCTGTAAGGGTTTGTTTGGCTTAATTTCTGAATATAATTCTTAATTTTTCTAAGGAACAGCCTTTGAGGTAGCAAGCGTTTAATCTTTGGCATCTATATGTATGAAACAGCTTTTTTCATCAATGAAATCTTGCGAAAATAGCTTGAAATTGAAATCTTTCATTATTAATACGTGATAGTTGAACCCTACTATAACGAACCCCTGGATATAACGAAAGAACCATTTGGTCCAGTCCAATTCCTGTTCACCTAGTGTTATTTTATATTACTATATAATACTCCAGGATTATGCAAATCGATGTAAGAACTATGTGGATATCTTTGCTTGAAACATTTTGGTATCTTCATATTTTTTCCAGAATTTTTGCGAGTTTTAACAAAACCAAATTACTAATTGTTAAAATCATCCACATTTAGGGTGTTAGGATCTACATTCCACATCCCATCCAAAAAGAAAAACATTTTAATGTCATTTTTCTTTCATCTTTATTTTTATCTGTATTTAAAGAAAAGGGAGGTATGCCATCCAACTCTTGAAAAACGAGGTTACAACAAGCATATCTTTGGACACCATATGGTGTACATGACAACTAAAACGAAAAACGTGAATAGATTCTCGTTCAATCGTTAACTTAGCTGACAGACAGAGCTCTGCATAAGCCTGATACTATGATGGAAGTTTTAATTTTTGCTATCCAAGAAGTAGTTAATCTTATGAACTTGCGGCTTTACAGTTGATTCTTCCTTTAAGGAATATTTTTTTATCTTTATCAGTTTGTTTCGTTTGAGTGTAAATGCTCTTAAAGTTCTATCCTCCGATTAATAGCTTTGCAGTCTTCAGTTGTTTTGTAAGGCATGCTTTACAAACGTTATTGAATATTTATGTTGCTGCCATACATACCTTGGGGAATATGATGGTGCTATCTCTGAACATTAGAAAAGATCTGCATGTGAGAAAATTATCTTCCTTTTTCATCTTTTACAACAAAGCCAAACTCTCACATATTCTTTGACCGAACTCTTTGCACTCTATTATTTGTGCCAAAACCTTATCCACATAGCGAGCTATAAATGCAAAGCTTTAAAGATAAGGCGAATATTATTCGAAAAGTATAGAAGGATGAAGACAAATGAATATATGCTAGAAGTACAGCTTATCCAGATTTACAGTTTCCTATCATATGATAAAAGTCAAGACTCTAGAATTTCTGCTCATAGAAACAGTTTGGATAAGAGGAAAATTTTGTGAAGGCTAGAGCGTAAAGATGTTCAAGAAGCAATGCTAAAATGGTCTGCCATTCAAAGATGTCATTCGTTAATCGGCCAATATCTGGATAAATATTTCACACGAATGCCAATAAATTTAACATATACTTTGGAGAGAAAAGAAAAGAACGAGTAACAAATTTAATAACATTGAAAAACTAATTAAATTAAATCTTAATATGATTTTTATCTCTTCTTTTGGCAAATAAGACAGTGTTAATCAGTTTTTTTTTTCATTATTCATTGTGCAGTTTTTACACGTTTTTACGAGACAATTCATTTTTCTTACCGGATCGTATACAGCGAACAAACACTTCCTGTTCCTTAAAGTTCTTTACAGCAGGATTCGATTTTTTTTTGGTTCAGTTGATTACGGCAAATCTCACCAGGATTATCTGCTTAAGGGGAGGGATGCCTTTGTGGAGGAATTCTAAGGGAAACTGGCTTGAATACATGTTACGCACGGTATATCGGGGTTCGATTGTAGTTTGTAACCAAATGAAAATCATTTCCGCTAGATTTGTTACTGTATGCAGCTTTACAAAAAGTATACTGTACTACTGCCGAATCTTGTAATATGTATCCAATTTAAGATTCATATATTTTCTATTAACGCTTCTTAATATATTTATAACTATGTGCAACCTATGCCTTGAAATAAATGTAACTTACGACATGAATAATCATTTCTTAGCTTTAGTAATCTTAGCAGGATCCTTGCAAAGAACTAGAAATATATCAAATTTTTAGATTTGACATTTTAAAAAAAATTGGTTCATGGCAATTAGAAGAATAAGTTGGAGTAGAATATTACTCTTCTGTCGTGATAATCGTTCCATTAAAACAAACAGTTGTGCTGTTTCTAAATTCTTATCGCTTTTATTAGTTTGATTACGATCTTATAAAATTCTTTGAAATAATTCATGGCATATGAATTCTTCCGTCATTCTTCTATATGAACTTTCATCTTGAAGAAAATGCAATATTAAGAAAATATTCTGCCTTGAAAAGGAAATATTTCTCTGTATGAGCTTTCTCTACTAGAAATCTTCCAGTTTTAAATCTGGAATTTTAAAATTCTTTCAAATGCCATCAAAGAAACAAACGAAGATTATATTTGTTTATTATTTCAGTGAACAGAACTTTCACAGGAAATTTTGAAATACAAATTGAAAGTTTTAAACTAAACTATTACGAACAAAAAAATTAATAAATGTGGTTAATTATAAATGCTATATTTTTCATTAATTTTTTTTTGTAATGATAGAATTTCATATATATGCTTAGTGGTAAAGTATATAAAAATTTCATTTAAGTTCATCAAGGATGTTAATAAGACATATATAGCTTCTTGATTTTATATTTAGCCTATTATGATTTTCTTGGAGTTCTAAACAAATTTTTTTGCTGGGCATGCCATATAACAAAAAATTAATATGACACTCATCTCTGTTCATCAAAAAATTATCTGTGAATATGTAGCTATGAATATGATGCTTTAAAGAGACTAAATTAATATTTTTAATCTTGAACTTTAATTTAAATTGCAAAATAAAATGAGCAAAGGAACTGGAAGGTTGGTTTTATGAAAATCTTTCTCTGGCAATTATTATTCCTTAATCTAAAAAAAAATAATAAATTTCGATATGTTTAAATCGGTATGTCATGCTCTCGACTGATTTTAATATATTTATAAATAAAATTTTGATGAATGAAGCTTTTATTCCCTATTTCAAATGACATTAACATGATTATCCAATGCAAAAATGTGTTAGCTATTTTTGACTAATTGCATCGATCTCTTAAGGCTTTGAAAAGTGTTTCTGCTTTGATAAATTTGATTATTGATTAGCATGTAGTGGCAGTAGGTTATTTTAATCAGGAGATACAAAAAAAATGTGCAACGTCCTCGCTGGAATTCGAACCTGGATCTCACGAATAAGCACCTAGTGTGCTAAACGTTACACAAAGGCGGGAGAAAATACCTTATATACTCTCCCTTTTAAAAGGCGACTGGGGATGAGGAGACAGAGTCGCCAGATCCTGATGGTGAAGCATCATCATCCGCCACCTTTTAGTTTGGGCGCCACTGTAGAATCATTAGGCTATTTCGAAGCAGAAGTACATGAAAAATGAGCAATGCCCTCACCGGAACTCGAACCTAGACCTGTCGGGTTAGTCTCTGAGTGTGTTACCGTTACACCACGAAGGCATGTAGAAAGGAGGAAGAAAATACCATATAAGCAAAAATATAATTTATTTTCATATTATAATAGGGTATTAGTGAAGCGAACGAAAAATACTGGAGTTTAATTCTGTGCAACGAAATTCGACAAAAATGTATAATTAACTTTATTTCTTAATTTATATCATCTGGTGTTATAAGAAAAAAGATTTTCAAAACTTTATTAAGTATTTCAGAAATTTCTATTCACGTGGCACTCTTCTTTTCTCTTTTATGACGTATTATTCTAAACAGTGGGCTATAATCAAGGCAAATATATAGCTATGGATACGAAATTTGCTACTAGATATTCAGCCCTTAAGATGGCTCTTAAAAGTAATGAAAACTTTAGCTTTAAATTTTAAGTATACTTATTAAGCTAAATATTAGTAGCTTAGAATTAAGAAATTTTTGAAAAAAAATGGCAAAGATCACCGAATAACCATTTTGGTGTGCTACTTTAGCACTTTATATTGGAAGAACAACTTGATTCTTTACAATCCTTCCAACCCAAAGCGACTGCTAGGTGTCTAGACGAGTCTTAAACAACAAATTCAACCCTTTTGATGAAATACCATCCTCCATTTTAGTTTGGTTTCTACATGTGGAGAGTCTAAGAACAAAAAGAAATTGAAAATAATCAGTGCTGTCTGTACGGAAGATGAACACGGATCCTCTGAACATTTGGCTCGATGCAACATGAGAACGCACAGAAGGAATGTCTTAATTTCTTGCAAGTACACGAAGTAACATTAGTTAAAAAATTTACTACAGAGTATCTATTTCTTTAGTCTTTTTAACTCTGAAGGTTCACTACTGGATCAATAGCCTGCAGCTGATGCGTTTATTTTAAACAATTTCAACTGTTTAAAACTTGAGCAGACGTGTTCTCTGTAAGCTAACGATGTTGGCGTTGACTTGCCTTCCAGGAAATTTGAGAAGCGATAATGTCCCAGTGGTATTATAGAACCCACCAGTATTTGTGAATCCTGATACTGTTCCCAAGATTCGACAATACAAGCAAAACTGTGAACTGTTGATTATTACATGGACTAGTCTTAGGCGTGGAGTTATCGTTACGTTTAGTTATATCAATTTATCATGTTATATTATCATTCCTTATTTTATCATCTTTCATTCATATCAGTAATTTCATAATAATTAGAATACTTTATACTTATCTCGTGCTTTTGATCCTATAACCCCACGTTATCGCTCTATATTATATGTAAAGAAATTAAATAATGAAGAATCTGCATAAATGTATGCACGTTTCTCGCATTGTGATAAAACGACGGTACCTAGAGCCATCCAGTTTTGAATTATAAGGTTTCTCCTTCAATCTCTTGACTTTCTTTGTGAGCATACGCTGTGAAACCCTATGTGGAGGACAGTGAGCAAATCTAGGCTATGTCCTTTAGTGTTGAAGACTACAAAGTC
>KK120735.1:49270-72711 GCA_000611955.2 Stegodyphus mimosarum | reverse complement strand
AAAAAAAAAAAAAAAAAAAAACCGAAAGCTTTCAGATTTTACATTAGGCACAAAGGAGCGTTTTTTAACGTTTTTTGCGTTACCTTTACTTATTAAATATCATATTCTTCGCACTTAAACCAGAAAATTCAGTTCAACAGCAATATCGGCAAATAATTTTAAAATGAGCATAGCTTTAGAATTTCCGATACACAGTCTCGCGCTCTGGATGTAAAAGTGTTTTTTCTGTACAGTGTTGCCATTGCTCCCTTTGAAATCGTTGAATTTGTTAATCAAAAATTCTTTAAAACTTTACAAAATACGAAATAGATAATAAAACAAATTCGAAATTTCAAATTTGGGTTTCCTTAAGCCCATACTCGGGTGAAAACGTTCAAAATTCAAAATTTGGTGGCTTTAGGTACTGTTGTTTTATCACAGTGCGAGAAACATAGATACATTTATGCAGATTCTTCATCATTTTGTAGAGACATTAGGTTTTTTTTTTGGATGCATCAAGACATAAAAATGAGCAACGCCTTCACCGGGAATCGAACCACGGACCTCTCGGTTACGTGTGGAGCATGCAGACCACTACACCACGAAGGCATGCAAAGAAGGCGGGAGAAATACCTTAGAATTTAATTTCTTTAAATATAATACAAGGCGATAATATTTGGTGGCAACAATCTGAAAAAAAACCGACGTTTATAGTGAACCAACGCAAAACGCCAAAACCAGATTAATAGTCCTTCTGGGCAAATTGCCTTTCTGAACTAAAAATATTTAAGAACAGCTGATGTTTAGAATTTCCGATAGGCAGTCTCGCGCGCTGGAGATAACGTTTTTTCCGTGCAGTGTTGCCATTGTTCGCTTTACATTTGTTGAGCTTGTTAATAAAAAATTCGTTAAAGTTTTATAAAATATGAAATAGATAATGAAACAAATTCCAAATTTGGGCTTCCAGATGCTCATATTCGTATATGTGTCATGTATACAATATATATGTGTTTCAGATGCTCGTATGTGTCGAAATACCTGTGTTAAAACTATGCAATATATCCTAAGTCGCGCTTTCGAAACATGAAAAACAAAATTTGAATTTCGTCAATCGGTCCAGTAGAACGGGAGATATAGGACTGTGCCCCCCCCCTTCAATTCTCATTTCCTGCACACGAGATATTCAAATTAGGTAGTAGGGAGGAAATATAAGGAAATGTTTTGGAAGGTGAAATCAGAGCGTTTTCTGCCTGCTTGAAGGCCACGTGCTAACTTTGATTCTCTAGCGATTAGAATTCTGTGGCTTTGAATTATTCTTTCAGTGGGCTTGCTTACGCAGACTTTTGAGTCAGAGCCAGCTTGCGCAATAGTTAACCTCTGAAACCATAAAGCTATACTTAACTTCATCAATTTGTATGCTATTCATTACCTTTTGACTTAAGCCAAAAAGGGTTGGCTTTTTTGTAAGCACGAGTTGGAGCCGTCTGTTAACCTTTATTTGAGTTAATAAAGGATTTTTTTATATCTTTATGCTAATTTTGTAGTACTTTAAAGGACTTGGTGATAATTCACCAGTCTCCCACGTCGAGTACATTTCATGATAGCAAACAGAACAGGACGTTAGAATGTCTAACAGACTTAAAAAATAAGTTCTTTGAAGAACAGGAACGGTAATAGCTCTTTAAGAATGCAGACATTTCATTTCTATAAGTACCACAGTCAGAAGGGATCCACTATAACACGATTTTATCATTTAATAGCTTAAATATAATACTCCAGTGAAAATTTCAGTGGTTATGAGTAGATCTGTAATTAGAAATGTTCTGAATAACGGATCTTGAATACTTGAGGATCGTGGCTTTAGTGAATTCTTGTTGATAAATATACTCAGAATGTGACAAAATAACATTTAATTTAAGCCTAAAATTTAATTTTTCCCCAGAATATGCTTTCAGTAGTCTTTTGGGAAACTTTAGTTTCAGCTCGTATCGGTGTCTCGGAAACACACATCCTGATGAAAGAAACAGAATAGAATAGTTTGCATAAAAAGACACTACTTCATATTACACGCGATTTCCCCCAAAAAATAGATTAAACGTCTCTAATGGAAGTATCAACTCAGACGTTTTCGCCTTACAATTTGAAATTAGGCTACATCCGAAGAATTGCTTCTGAATTATTTTACAAATTTCGAATTCATGTTCTTCACTTGAAGTATAATTTGAAGGAATTTCTATTGGCTTATATTATTAGGTGTTTTTCCCGCCATCTTAGCATGCCTTCATGGTATAACGGTCGGCACACTGGGCGCGTATTCGAGAAGTCTCAGGTTTGAGTCTTGGCGAAAGCATTGCTCATTTTTCATGTCTCCTGCTTCGAAAAAACCTAATGTCTCTACAGTGGCGCCCCAACTAAAAAAAGTAGTAGATGATGATTCTTCAACACGAGGATTTGGAGATTAGGTTTCCTAATCCCCAGCCGCCTTTTGAAAGGAGGAGTATATAAGGTATTTCTCACTTCTTAGAACGTGGTGTAAGGGTATTACTCATTCATGTCTTTCAGCATAAAAAAAAACCTTGAGTACAAGAGGTGCAGTTAATGTCTTACGTGAAATTGTTAATAATCTCCTCGATAAAAGAATTAATACTCAATAAAGTTCTTGCTTGTAAAAACTTCTGACAAATAGTAATTCTCAATAAAACGATGGACTAACATATATATTTTCACTATTATACATATTAATGGTTACTAGAGCATGATTTTAGTATAATCATCAATAGACTACTTATAGAAAGTACGTTCAATTTTAAAAATTTATTATAGCTTAAAAATAGGCTTTGTGATATAATGCCTACGTTGTACGGACATTAGGTTTTATTTGGAAGCAGGAGAGATGAAAAATGAGCAATGCCCTTGCCGGGACTTGAACCACCGACTTCTCAAATATGCATCGAATGAGTTGACCACTACACCACGAAGGCATGCTAAGAAATCGAGAGAAATACCTCATATACTCCCCCTTTTAAAAGACGACTGGGGATTAGGGAACCCAATCGCCAAATCATGGGGGTGGAGAATCATCATCCATCACCTGTTTTTGAGTTCGGGCGTCATTGTTGCCTTTTTTTTTTTTTTTTTGAAAGCAAGAGATGCGAAAATTGAGCAATGCCCTCGCTGGGACTCGAACCTCTCAAATATGCGCCGAATGTGCTGACCACTATACCGCGAAGACATGCTAAGAAGGCGGGAGAAATACCTTATAATGTATTTTACAAAATAAGCCTACATGGTTGATTACATCATGTGATGATAATGCTAAGGGTGCGAGAAGTAAGATAGAGCCGCCGAATGGTCAGTTCTTCAAACTGAATAAATAAGCATAGTACGGCCAATAACAGTTCTTTTTACTGCTTGTTCTCATGGGATAACAGAGCATTCTCCCTCAGTTACTAGTAATGTTGCCGCGTCAGTGCTCCTGCAGGTTTTTCCAAAAGGTCCTTTTTCGCTGGATATTTCACACTGCAATCATTCCGATATTATTAAATTGTATCTCGCCAATCTAACGGTCATGTGATCAATTGTTACGCAGTCACCCACGTTGCAACTATGATTAGTTACTTCATCTATTCAAACTCGGGCATATGACTGTTATTTGAAATTAAAGAAAATGAAGTGTGTTTCATTCAAATAATTATTATATAATGTAGAAGAATAGGATGGGTGATAAATAATATCGCACCTACATTATATAATCCTACATTATGTAGTCATTATATAATATTTCCTGCTACATTATATAATAATTAGTTTTGTTAATTTATTAATTTTTAATTATTATGATAATACACGACATTTATTACAAACATGCAACCATATTTATAACTTGTAAGGCATCTTTTCTCTCTCCTTCCAGCATGCCTTCGTGGTGTAACGGCTATCACACCCGGAGCGTATTCGAGAGGTCCAGGTTCGAGTCCCAGTGACAGCATTGAGGATTTCTTCAGGTTTCTGACTCCAAAAATACATAATAACTCTACAGCGGCGCCCGAATTAAACAGTGGTGGATGATGATTCTTCACCACCAGGATTTGGCGATTCGGTCCCCTAATCCCCAGTCGCTCTTTAAAAGGGGGGAGTATATAAGGTATTTTCTTCCTCCTTTCTGTCTGTCTTCGTGGTTTAACTGTTAGCGCACTCGGTGCGTATTCGAGAGATCCAGGTTCGAGACCCGGCGAGGGCATTGCACACTTTTTACGTCTCCTGTGTTCAAAAATCCTAATGACTCTACAAACTCATCATATGGATCTTTCTGAAAAATAACTAATCGCGAATACAAACTAAATCAAACCTATGTAGATTCCAGCAAAAGAATTAATTTTCATTTCATTTTAATGGTTAACAAACATGAATGCAACGGGAAATTTCTGCGATCGTCAACTATATTGCTGGAAGCAAATGAGAGGGAAAATTATTGATAGTAATTATCTCAACACAAAATTTCTATTCATCTCAATAGAATGAGTCATTTGTTAACAAAGAGCAAAATGCTTCGATCAGTAATTCGTTACACTTGTTTAGTTCCCAATGAGTGCGCATAAAGATCAATTGCGATACCAATTTCCCCCTTTTTTCCTGATCCTTTTGTGACAGTCGACATCTCTCTATCGCGTACTGACGTAATAATGGGATGCAGGAAAAGGAGGTAGTCAATACGCATTGCATGGGCGGTATTTTGAGGGTGCACTTTGAGATAATGGCTTGTGGCAGTTTGTACAGTACGCCTCCTCACTTAATCTAATATCCATACCTCCATGTCAGACTTCCACAGAAAAACAATCTCTGCTTAATTTAGTTAAGATATGCAGAGGGCGTTACAACTGTACATTTATTTTCGTGCTTTATGGTAGATGGTTAGACATCTCCCCCCCAGCAAACTGTCTACGTAAAACTTGACATGTGACTAAGAACCTTAATTCTGCTGAGCAAGCCACAGTTTCAACTTAAATATCTTATTTCCGCACTCCATGTAAAAAAACGCTCCAGAAATCTGTTCTTCATCACTGTATGAGTATAGAAAGAAAAAAAGTTCTCCTTTTGTAGTCTTCATTTTATATTCATTAAAAACAATCTAGTGTGTACACTACATGACTTCTTTGTACGGAATATTAAATTATACACATTCTGTATTTCATTTAAACTTACTGGATTGAATCAAATCTACTTCGGCGATAGCTCATAAACGGCAAAAGAATAAATGCACTCTTTAAAATTCGCTATATTTGTTTACCACAGCGACACTCTGACTTTAGGTTCTCTTAACAGCGTTACATCTCATTCATTTTATAACTCACAATGCACAAAAATTATGTATATCATCTGAAGAATTGCCTAATCGTTGCACATGTTCTATACAAATACCATGATAAATCTAAAACGATGTATAAAAGAAATTAAACAAACAAACAAAAAAAAACAGTTTTTCACAGACCATTCAGTATTTCTCATTCAATTAATTCAGTTCTTTCTTCGTGACAAGGCAAAAATACATAAAACTCAAAATATATATATTAAAAATTGCGAAGTAAATCTTAAACACTTATTTCCTCGAATAAATTCCAGAATGGATTAAGCATGACTTAATCCGCAGTAATGAAAGAAGGCGTTATCTTTGCTATTTCAAAGCTTAGTTTCTCTTGATTGGCAACAAATTCTAATTTTCAAATGTAAACAAATATGGTTGTTTTCGTAACCATAATTAGACTTAGCCTCACTTAACTACTTTTTAATTGTTGATAATTCTACAAACATTACATGCAGCTTTACTAAAAGCATAAAAACCTTAACCGAAAGTTAAGAACAAGATAATTCAATCATTTTTAAAGCAAAAAATGCGCAATTTACCAACATATAAGAACAAAAAAACTGAGCTCACTGAGCAGAGTTACAGATTCGTTATATATATATATATATATATATTACTTTTGGCGATTGCAACCAAAAAGGTAGGTTCACACTTACATGCTATAGCAGTCCTATATGCAAAATTTCAAAGTTCTGAGTTTACTCGTTTTTGAGTTATGCGAGATATATACATACCTACATACGTACGTACAGACGCCACGAAAAAATCTCTTCCGAATCCATTTTAAATCAGTTTTATAATTTTTTGGGGGGAAAAGAGTCCTTTATTCTGTCCTTGCGTTTAGTTATTACTCAAAAAACATCCTTAAATTGCATTCGATACAGATCAAAATGGATATTTTCTTTTAAACACGATACCCAAAATGTTTCGCGATTACAGTACCTTCTTTTTACTTCCTACAAGGAAGTAATAAACGACTTTTTTTTGCACGTATGCAATAAATAAGTGTTTCTATGTATTGATGAAGTTGAAGAAAATATTGTTACGAATTTTGTATGTAGATAGTTAATTTTAGTGGAAATATAATTAAAATTGTTTTATTTCCACGTGCAATGCAGCGGGAGAAAAATTTTAAGAGAAAGCTATGCCGGAAAAGTAAACATACAGGAGCACGTGCATTTGACATCGAATAAATGGATATCTCGGTAATTTGTATTGAAATTGAATAAATGTAATTGACATTTATGTTAGCTGTGACCGTAATTCCATCCTTTTATTTCTTTCCAGTAATTTCGAGAAACAGAAAATACGAGAAATATCTCGCGATCAGTTGAAAACTATAAAAGGCTGGAGAGAGAGCATCTGAGTCAGTTGCTTAGTTACTATTGTTGTGAGTTGTTATTTACGCGTGAACTGAGAAATCCAAGTCAGTTTTCTCTTTAGATTAGCTTTGCAATTCGTTGTTAACATTTTTAGTAGTTTGAAGTATAACTCCTGATTATATTGCGTGATATTGGGAACACTTGTACGAATTTCTCTTTGAAAATTCCAGAGTTCTGATATATTTCTTTGGATAAGAATAAATTTTATTAAACTATTATTGGATTTGTGCATTCAGTATATTAGGAACCAGTTAAAAACAATATTAATTTCTGACCTTTCTACAGCAAAAAGCTCGCTTTGTATGAGAAGTTAATTTAGTATGCATTCGTGTTTTCTTGAATGTGTCTATTTTTATAGGGAAAAATTCATCTTAATTTCGAGTTCATTTTCTAAGCAATTCACTGAATAAGAGTTAAAAAATATTCACTTTAAGACTATTTTTATCTTACTATTTAGGAAACCAGAAACACATTACAAGCTTTTTAAATATTTACATCTATGGCTATAAATTTGTGCATTTGTTTTATAATCTGTTAAAATTATGCAGATATTTCCCTTTCTGTATAGATTTTTTATATATTTTAAAGTTAGAATTCTGTTTTAATGTTGTTCAGTTTTTAAAGTTGTAATTCTGTCGAGTAATATCATCATGTAAATAAATATAAAAAAATATTAATTCCTTCAAGTTTTATATTACAACCAAATTGGCAGTTTTTAAAATTTACATACACATACTCTTTTCGAGAGTATTTGGGATAATGTTCCTATTGGCTAAAAATATTTAAAAACAGCCTATCTTTAGAATTTCCGATACACAGTTCCGCGCCCTGGAGATAAAAAGTGTTTTTTTCGTACAGTGTTGCCATTGCTCGCTTTAAAATCGTTGAGTTTGTTAACGAAAAATTCGTCAAAGTTTTATGAAATACACAATAAAATATTTAAAACACCGTATCTTTAGAATTTCCGATAGACAGTCTCGCGTGCCGGAGATAAAATTGTTTTTTTCCGTGCAGTGTTGCCATTGCCCGCTGTGAAATCTTTGCATTTGTTAATCAAAAACTAGTTAAAGTTTTGCAAAATAAGAAGTACACAATAAAACAAATTTGACATTTAAAATTCAGACTTCCAGGTGTCCATATTCGGGTGCAAGACTACGTTATTCAAAATTTGATGGCTCTAGATACCGTTTTTTTCACAATGCGTACATTCATGCAAATTCTTCAAAATTTAATTTCTTTAATATTTGGTGGCAACAATTTGGAAAGTGATTCGGACTTTTAGAGTAATTCAACGTAGAATCCCGTTTGGAGACTTACAGCCCTTCTGGGATAATGCTGCTTTCTGCTAAAAATAAATAAATTGACAGTATCTTTAGCAATATGCTTTTCATACCCATAAAATAGTAACTGAGAATAAATAACACTCAACAGGCGACCAGAAAAAATTTTCCCTCAACTTTTCGCACCAGATACATTAATACAGGCTGCCATCTTTGACAAGAGGGATCTCCCATTGTAGCTAACTCCATCAGCCCAAGAAAAATACGAATCTAAAAGCAAGTCACTTCCGAAGTAGTTGGCTATCTCATCAATATCCGTCCTGAAACCACAACAAAAACTTCTGCTGACTGTCTTAACTTAAGCAAAGCGGGAGGATTCTCCAATAAGGGAGACCTCCTCTCAAGTCAGGCCATCATTAATCACCAAAAGATCACATCCCCTGTCATCCCTATCGAAACAATCCTCAGTCCCCTGAGGGTCAACAACCAAAGATTCGGTGATGTTATGGGATTCGGCGGCTCCACGCATAGCACAGATATCGTATCGAAGTAACTGCGGGCGATTTTAACACCAGATGGATTAGTTGGAGCTTCCTCTTCCTTCAATATAATTTGCTGCGTTCCAAAACGGGGGGAAGAATCTATAGAAAGGAACAGCCGAGGTTAATAAGCGTTTATTGTATAAAGATCTGGACGTTAATGAGAAAGTTACTTTGGCAGAAGTTTTGAATAAATGGATTTGCGTGTGATTTAGGGCCGTGAAAAGGGTGCCGTGTAATGACACTGAACTGGCATGTTATTGCGTTAGCGTTCCGACAGAAGATGTTTTAAGTAAAAGACACCCACTGAGTCTCTTTGGATACTGTTTAATCAATTCACCACATTCTGATACTTTCGAGACAAAGATGGTTGTTTATTTTGATTTTGTATTCAAAAGCACGGATAAGGAAATAAATATACTGCAACTGCTTTGGGTATTTCGTAACACGCGATTTAAATAAGCATGAAAAATCATATAATATATTCATTAATAATTCATGCAATACATTAATTAGGATTTTCTAATGATCAAATCGTTATGAGCAGTTAAAATTATAAACTACTTCTCGGTTTCGATCTTTGACTTGGTTGATTATATGAGTGTTTCAATATTTTCTCCTGATGTATAAGCAAATACGAGTCTATTCAAATTATGCGTAGTTTCGGAATTTTTTAAAGCAATTTTTCTACTCTTCGAGAATTTCCTATCACCATAAAAAATATTCGAATCATTTTTCGAACTTAAAATCTAAGATTATCGTAAGTCTGCAGCGAATGAAGTTAGTTTTTCTACATTATAATTCAGTTTATATCAGCAGTTAGTCCCTCAGTTATATTTGCAACTTAAAAAATTATTGTGCATTATTTATTTGCTTTTTATGAAAGCGGTCATTTTAAAAAACTAATTAAAGTTGTCGCTAAATATTATGCTTGATAAACATCGTGCGGTTCAGATAATTCAAACCTTATTTATTATTATTATAAAATAAGATGCCTATTATTAAATCGGCTTTTAAATAAGTTTAAAATATGTGATAATGAATTTTTACAAAATGTAAGAAGATAGTGAGTGATCAAATTTTTTTTCTATTTATAAAATATGAAAAACTGCTTAACCACAAGGTTTTGGTATGATAAAATTAGTTTGTTGTTGTTGCTGTTGACTGATGCTCATTTGTCTGGCCTATAGTCAGCCCAAGCCCACAAAATTCCTCATGGCAAGGAGCGCAAGATTATGCCTGCCGTTGGCAACAGCCTTGAGTACCTTACAGGTGACAGTGCGGCTCGATTCAGTTCCGACCCCAATTTTGATGGAGAGCAGCCCGGGGTGGAACGGGTCCTAGGGTCTCCTACTTTCCCCTACTACCGACCTCTAGAGAGGACTTTTATTATATTTATAGTACTTCCATGTTGTAGGGACACTATATATTTTACAAGCATCCATGCCTTCTCCGGGATTCGAACCCAGGCAAAGTAGTCAAAGACGTTAACCACTATACCGATTGGGCGGCTAAATTTAGTTTTATTATATCGACCAAAGAAATTTGTATGCAGAAATTTTAAAATATCAACAGAAAACAAAATGATTTGTTCAATTTTATAATGTCAGACAAAGAAATAAAATCTACTTTCTGTTTGGTCTGTTTCGAAATTCTTTAAATCTTATACCCATTTTAATGTCCTTTACATCAACAGACTGCCAGTCGAAAATTATGCGCCAAGGCAGAAACTGTTTCTTTCACTTCTTTCACTTTCTTCACTTTCTTTCTTTCACTTTCTTCAAACTGTTCGTGGGCAGCTAGGCCTTGCGTTCACCAGTGGGCGAGCGGTAAAGACGCTGAACACTGGTAATTCGGTCCGAAGTTCGAATTCCACGAATGGGCTGGACGCAGGGGCGTTTTCGTATTTCCCCCATGTGTAACGAGTATACGAACCAGTTTTCCTTAGAAAGTCCTCCACGAAGGCATCCCTCCGTTAGACAGACAGCCCTCCAATCTTTGCCATAATCACATAAATAAATAAAGAAACCAAGCTATGCGCTGCTAATCGACCAGAAGAATGAGCATCGATCTAGCAATTAATCCTCATAAAAATGGAATAAGGAGAAATCAAATGCATTTATTTGTAATAATAAAAGAAATAAGATCGTGACCCCTACTAACCCCTAACTGTAATGACTGAAAATTCACATTTAAATGAGTTGAAAGCTTTGATAAAAAAACTTTTAGTTCCTTAAAATAAACTCTAAATTTCTTTACACGTTATGCTTTCAGTTCTGTGTTTCAATTATTTTTACATTCCAAAAGAATGAGTTACGTTGCAAAGGCTAAGAATATTTTAGATTCTAACTATTTGTTCAATTTATAATGTCACATGACAGGATTTAGGCTCCATTAATGCTAACAAACAGTTGGAGATCTTTTAGAATACTGCAGCGCACGTGGTTACGCGACTCTTGGGTCCCAGCGGCCTAACACGTTACTCTTCGAAATTTGCTTTAGCATACAATTAGAGCACTTTCCCCTTTGTGTCCGTTAACTCCCTGGATGCACCCTCGTCTCTGGGATGAAGATTAATTGAGGAGACTTCTGGGATAAGGGGGTCGGCATGAATCTTCCCTTCGCCAACCCCTTCTCCACCTTAAATCTAGCCTTTTGGCCAACCAGTTGATCCCCTTCCTTGACTTGGCGCTAAGCGTACTGTAAAATGAGATTTGGTTCCCCGGATTGGATATGCTAAGTGGAATTCCATTATTCTTAAAGACGGGTTCCTCGCTTGTATCCGGCACGGGTTCCGTTTTGGGATGGAACAGGGGACGCTGTTACTAATGACTAGCGGAGTATCGCTTGACGTAGATGGACCTCGCCATGGATTCGGACAAATCTGGTTTGTGACCACCGCTATTCAAAGGGATTTTGGACAACTGGACGTGACCAGGCAAGGAAGAGTGGTCATTGCCCCATGCTTTAGGAAAACTTAAATGAGCGTACATAACGTCGCTGAATTAAGTTACGGTGGACATAACATACGACCGTTCCAATTCGCTGCAATATGCTTACGACTATATAAATTCGAGAGTTTCATTTGATGCAGAAGAGGAAGATATTTCTAAATTACCCAGAATCATATTTTTCAGCTAAGCAAGCAAATAATTTCAAGGAAAGTGATGCCATATATATGCATAACTCAAGTTGCAGGGTGCAAAATAAATAAGTCCATTGCCTTTAATGTTAAGTTTTAATTATTTTATGATACACTAGCTTTTACCCACGGCTTCGCTCGCGTCGATGTCCTTAAATAAGTTTCAAAGACTATTGAAAATAAAAGAAAATAATTTGTTTTTTTTTCTTACTGCTTGACCAGGATAATCAGGATAAAATTTTAGTTTCTAATTTTTTAAGTTAAAAATACACTCCGCGTAAAATTTCAGTAAATACTGCCCTTCTTCAATGAGATAAAAAGAAATCCACGTTGATGTCTCTAAGACGCTATTCTGCATAATTTTTAAAATTCCATTTGGATATTTGCGTGCTTTAAGCCAGGCACCTGCGTGCGCAGACAAACTTTTACATCATTTAACTTATCGTTATGAAACTTTCAATATTTAATGTTTATACAACGACAATCATTTTCAGCTATAAAACCTATTATATAGTTTAAGTTTCAACAGATAAGTTACATTTTATAGCCTATAACCTTTTCCAATATATCAAACATATTTCTTGAAAATTTCTTGATGATCGGTTAAGTAATTAAAGCGTTAAAGCGTAACAAACAAACTCACATTCTCATTTATAATATTAGTTAGGATTATTGCGTGCGTACGGCTTCGTAATAGATTGAATGCAGAAGTCCGATAAAAGTTAAGAAAATGTATTCTAATTACAAGAAATATGACAAAATGCTAGATTATTCCTCAAAGATATTCATACAATATCTCAATACCACGCAACATAAATAGTAGTTATGATTTAAACTACTAAAACGATAAATAGAACGCAATGCAAAGCGTAGAGAAAGCTAATCCGATCTCACCACGAATTCGCTACAATCAACAACGATAGTTCACTAAATCAGCAACTAATAACAACTACTGAGATGAGATGTTTCTCTCCGGCTCTTATAACTTTTTAAATCGGCCACGTGAGACACTTCGAGCAAACTCTGGAAAGCAAAAAGAGTAGAATTACGGTTACGATTAACACAGCAGTCAATTGCATTTATTCAAATTAAATATCAATTACGTAGGTAAACTTTTATTAAATGTTAAATGCACGTACTCTTGTATTTTTAAATTTCCAGAGTAGCTTTCTCTTAAAATTTGTCACGCTCTGCATTGCACTAGAAAATAAAGCAATTTTAATTATAATTCTATTAAAAATATCTAACTAAATGCAAAATTCGTAACAATATACTGAAATCAACACTTGATAATTATTACTAAAATAATAAGAGACGTTCTCAGATCTACGTATATTATGATTTAATTAAGTGTACAAATGTCGTGCTTTTTCTCGTGCATGACCATCTGTAATTATATTACTATTCATAAGGGATGAAAAGGACATTTTCGACTGTAATATTTTTCATAGACTTTCATTTTATTTTTTAAATTCTTTTCATGAACACCTATTGTACAGTGGGTGGCGATTGATGTGATCATAGTTGTCCAGAATTTTTTTAATAACGTTAATCGAAGGATAACAGTAAGTAATTGGAAATATATCTTTCAAAATATTAATAAAACGTAGTAATTTAACATAAATATAACTAGACTGCGTATGGTTACTTTCACAGAATTTCAGTGAGTGAAAAATTTCATTAATAACTGATTATCTGCAACTGTTGCAGAAAAGTTCCTTTGTGAACTATTAATTATTCATAATTTTACAAATTTGGCACGTAGCTAGATAATTGTAGTGCAAGTATATATAGAATTATTGTGTTTTTTGTGTAATGTAACATGGAAAATACAGACAGAGAAGCTATACCGGAAAAATATGAATACAGGAACAAGTCTGTTTAGCGTTAAGTAAATGTGTATCTCAGTAATTTGTCGAGAAATCGCCAAAAGTCGCCACCCTTGGCGACCATTTGGCGACATTTTGGTTCGGTCCCTGTATCACTGTAAAAAGTATTGTGATTGAATAAATTTAATTGATCACTATATTAGCTGTAACAGTAATTTGACTCTCATATTGCCCTCCAGTAATTTCAAAAAGCAAGAAGTACTAGAAATATCTCGGCGGCCGAGTGAAAACTATAAAAGGCCAGTAAGAGCATCGGTATTGACCTTATAGCAATAAACTATATCGACTTGTAAAAAATAACAGTAGTTGAAGCTGGTAACAAAGTGATGATCCATGATCTTGCTCTCAGTAGTTATTGTTGTTAGCTGTTTGCTCCGCTTTAAATTCCGACCAGACCTCAAATATGTTTATTTTAACAAAATAAACATTTTTGAGGTTTAAACCAAATTTATTGCGAATCCGTACGGATGTTACAATTATTGTTTCTGGAAATTACTTGACCTTTGCTGCATCCGTAACTTAATAAGTTACTTCCTTCATATAGAAACTTCCTTCATAGAACTTCCTTCATATAAACATTTGATGGAAATTCTCCGATTTCATCATTTTCTTCCTCAGAAAGTTTATTAAATAATGTACCTAGTTTCAGAAAACAACTGAAAACATATTTTTTTTCTATAATTCATGTCGTAATTTTAGTTTTCTAATCAATTCTAACAAAGCTTCAAATTTGTCACAACTCATGTTAGCTGGAGACGTAGTTTTCGATTCCTCAGCTTCCTATACTTCATTATTTATTGCAATTTTAACCAGTGCATTTTATTAACATGATTAAAGACGTATGTGGATTTTATTTAAGTAATCAACTTTGTAAAATTATGGAAAATAAAGTTAGTTTCTTCCTTTCCCTCCTAGAATAAAGCAACTGATCTAAATAGTGGGTACCGAAGAAGAAAACCTTCTGTCACCTCTTTCTGCCGTTCATTGAATTAAATTTCTCTAACTCAACAAAGGTATTTTGTTTTTGTAGCTTAAGCTATACTGTTTGGTCGGAAGAAGGTATCTGAATAAATCTGATAACCAGAACGTACAAAAACTTGTGGTTAATTTGGAATCTGAGTTAAAACTTCTATCTTCCTCGTTGACATTCGTTTGTCTCTAATCTTCCAAGGTTGGCTGACAAATTAGATACTCTTTCTACCTTATGCTGACTGATGCCTGGATGATAGAATAATTAATTTATTTTAAGTTTTATAAATTGAGCTGTCTTTTTGATTGCTATTAAACACACTGACGTGTTGAAAAATTAATTCAAGCAGCCTATTTCTTAAATTTGTTTCGTAAAATGTGAGTTGAAGCTAAAAATAACCAAACTGTTTCTTTTAATACATTCTAGGTTTGGTCTTAAGGCGGAGGGAAACAGGCAGAAAAAAATTAACTTTTAAATCTATCTTCAGCTTCTGAGTTATATATCCTTTATTCTTACGATGTTTTAGCTAGTCTTGTGCAGTCTCCCGGACCTTTAGTGGTGTAATTCTAGAAGGCAGATCAAAATATAATAACAAGCAATGGGGCTTATCAACGTTGATGTTGTTTAAAATTAATTTTTATTTGTTGAAGCAAAGTTTTGCGACAATGCTATCAAATTCGTTGTTTTGGTTTCGTATTCTTAAGAGCTGAACACTGAATTTTTTAGCATATTTCAATGGAAAATGAGCAGTTAGCTTAGGAAAGCAAAATGGATCAAATAACCAAAGCAGAAGGGGATGCAAAGTATCTTCTTCAAGGGAAAAATGTTGTCTTGCTAATTAGTTGCTCACAGACTTTTGTTAATTGGGAAACATATCCATTTTATTAAAGATACTCTTAGTTATTTAAATTACTTGGAGAAAATATTGGAGTATATTTTATTAATTAGAAAAGCTAACTGCATTTGAAAAGCTAATTGAAATTTATATGATTTTTTTTGTTAATTAAAATTAAACAAAGTGTTATGCTTTAACAGAAATTTTTACTAAAGAAAAGTGTTTAGTTTATAAGGTATTTCTCCCGTATTCTAAGCATGCCTTCGTGGTCTGGTGGTCAGCGCGCTTGGCGCATATTTGAGAGGTCCGGTGGTTCGAGTCTCGTTCATTTTTCATGTCCCCTGCTTCTAAATAACATAATGTCTCTACAGTGGCGCCCGAACTAAAAATGTGGTGGATGATGATTCTCTACCACCAGGATTTGGCGATTATAAGGATAAGGATAAGGAACGGAGGACGTGGGCACTATGCCTCTACCATACGGTTAATTAGTACAGCACCACGTCCACCATGATCCAGATTTGTATGATATGCCTAATAAGTAAAATTAATACAAAAGATGTAGTAAGGCTGCGTGATACAATAAGTAAATACATATGGATATACTATAGAATATTATAACAGATTATATATATTAGGTAATGAAGTACAGTTGTGCAGAAATCATATATGCCGATTCGTATGGAGCTTATATGCAGAATAAAGTCCTATGATGGTTGGCATAAGTCCAGGTTTAAAGAAGAGAGCTTATCAATGATACGCACTAATTTGCGAGTTAAGTGGCGTTGCTTTATCAAGAATTTGGAAAAGGCTTGTCGATTGGTGCTGGGAAAAGGAATGTGCAGTTCTTCTGTCAAAGGACAAGTTGTGACGTAATGATCGGGTGTACCGACCTCCCCGCAGCTACATATATCAGTGTTACTGATGCCGTGTCTCGCATAATATTGAGGAAAAGGCCCATGCCCGGTAATGTAGCGAACTAAAGATGGAGAAGAAATGTTTCTTTCTGTGTTGACGTACGAGAGATGGTAGTACGTGCGTCTGCCGGTAAGGCTATTGTCCCATTCGTTTTGCCATTGACTTAAGACCTGGAGCCGTAATGTCTTCTTGAGATGTGATATAGGCCACTGTATGTTTATTTGTACGTCAGTATGTCCGGAGGCTGCATCTTTAGCTAAACGATCAGCAGTTTCATTTCCTAATAGGCCAGCATGAGCTTTAACCCACTGTAATTTGATTTGATGTGGCATTTGCTCTCGTAAATCTCTTTGAATACCTTGTATTAGGGGTGAAGGATGTTCAGGATTACCTACAGCGTGTAGAGAGGATTGGCTATCTGTCTTAACAGTTGCTGCGGAAATGTGCTGATCAGTGAGATAGCGAATTGCTTCAGAAATGGCAGACACTTCTGCCTGAAAAACGGAGTTTTGTGGTCTTAACTGTCCTCTCCACTGGTGTATAACTGTATTGTTCTGAAAAACGACATAAGCTGCGCCGGTGTTGTCATCTATTTTAGAGCCGTCACTGTAGATTTCCGTCTCTGAATTGGAAGTAGTCGAGACCGGTTTCATTTGAATTCGAACTCCAGCTCCTTGGTGTGATGGATGTAATGAGAAGTTGGGCATTAGTCTCTCATAGTTTTCTGGCAGATATATCTCATCGCGAAAAGTTGCTGGCCGTTGCAATTGTTTGACTGTTTGTCGAACTGCCTCTTCTTCGACTCTAAGGTGGAGAGGCAGCAGTCCGGCTAGTACATTAAGAGCATCGGATGCTGTGGTACTGTAAGCTCTTGTGATGTTCAGAGCAAAAGGACGTTGGATAGAACTAAGATATTTTATTTTGCGACCCTGCATGGGATAAGCCCATACAGCAGCCGCATAAGTAACCATCTTTTCTGCAACTGTTTGAAATAATACTTTCTGGATATGTGGGTTTAAACCCCACCTATACCCCTGGAATCGCTTCATTTGCTTGGCGATTGTCGCAGTCCTTGTTTTGAGGTCAAGGATGTGGGGTATCCAGGTCATTTTCTCATCGTAAATAAGACCTAGATATTTTAATTCTCGAACGATCTTCATGCGCTGATTATTTAATACTATTCTAGGTCTTCGTGCCAATGATCCACCTTTTTTGGGTATTAGCAAAGCTTGAGATTTATGTTCTGCTATAGTTAACTTTAGTTTTGAACAGAATGATGAGAAGAGTTCGCATGTTTCGTTGCAGTGCTTTTGCAACTCGTCGCGTGTTTTTCCCCTAACAAGCAGAGCAGCATCATCCGCATATGCAAATATTTCAGTATGTGCTGGCCAATCTGCTGTTAGTACACTGTTGAAAGTTAAATTCCATAAATGCGGGCCAGCACATGAGCCCTGTGGGCATCCTTTTGTTTGTTGTCGGTCTATGATGCCATTTGTATGTATTAAAATAAGTTTCCTGTCTGAAAGATAATGACTAAGAGTTTGATACAAATTTTGAGGACACTCTGCTGCTCTGAGAGCCTGTCTTATAGCGGGCCACCACAAGTTGTCAAAGGCACTCTTAAGATCAATGCTTAAGAGTGCCGTGTGATAGCCATTGTTTTTATTCTGTAGTATTATATCCCGAATGTCATGCAAAGCGTGGAGAGTTGAAAACCCGGGTCTAAAACCAAATTGTCGAGGACTAAGGATGGCGTTTTTATGTAGGTGAAAACGTAAACGGTTCATTAGAAGCTTCTCAAAAATTTTTCCCATTGCTGAGAGTAAACAGATTGGGCGAAAGGAGTCAGGATTACTTGGGTCTCTGTTCTTTTTCAGGAACAGGACTACCTGTCCTATTTTAAAATTCCGTGGGAAGGTGCCCGTGTGCAAAAGCTTGTTGAAGAACTGAATAAAGAAACATGGAGCTGTATTTATAATTACTTTGGTAATGCAATAATCAATTCCGTCCGGTCCAGGCGCTTTCCTTTTGGGTAAGTGTCGTAGCACTTGCAAAAGTTCTTGTTTTGTGAAATCAGGATCCGGAGGAGCATCAGACGTATTATTATTGTTCCGAATTAGGATGTGGGAAGCCGTGTCTTCTTGTTCGTCATCGTGGCCAAAGACAGCTTCAAGAATTTGCTGAAATGTGTCCTCAGTATAAGTAGTGTTTGATTGTAAGGAAGGTGTGACATGGAAACGTGCAGGATTAAACAGTTTTCCACTAGCTATTTTATGGTGTATACCATATATTTCCTTATTTTCTGTACAGAACGATTTCCACGAATTGATTTTTGCTTCTAGAATCATACGTTTATATTTGGCTCGTTCCATCTGAAAACGCTGTAGGGTATTTGTTTGTAGATTAAGTCGTCTATCCGCTTTTAGCCTTCGACGAAGGGCGCGACATTTCTGCTGTTGTGCTCGAAGAGCGCCTGTCCACCAGTTAACTGCTTGTAGTCGTTTGGAGCTTCGGACAGGTAAAGTGTCATTGCATGTTTGTTGTATGGCCGTTTGTAATAAGTCAGAAAAGATTTCCAATTCAGATTGAGTATTTGCCCGTAGAAGATGATGTTCTAAATCTCTTAATTTGCTATGAATTTTTCTGATGAAGGAATTTAATTTGCGACCTGGGAGGTTATAACGTTTTATTATTGGAATAGAGGTAACTTTATCTATTGAGAAGGTAATGTATTTGTGATCAGAAAGACTGATAGAATCTTCAATTTGCCAGCCTTGTATTAAATTGGCTGCCGAAGTAGTGGTAAGCGTTAAGTCCGGCCATCCATGAGCATATATTCGATCATAAGATGGTGGGGCGTCTGTTGTATTTTGTAAGATTAGGTTATTGCTGGAAATAAAATCTTCCATTGCACGTCCTCTGCTGTCAGTGGTTCGATAACCCCAAGCTGTATTATGTGCGTTATAATCTCCAGCAAATACCATATTAGGGATATGAAAGTTGTGGAAAATATTCTGCGTAGATTGAAACAGTGGGGACAGATCCTCTGTTGGAGAACAGTATTGGGAAGCTAGAACCGTTGAGAATGTTTGTAGCTCCAGAAGAACCGCAACATTGTCCCTTTCCTGACAAATGATAGATGAATTCCAGTCCGTATTGCAGGAGATTAATATGGCGCGTGGAGGCTGAGCACTGTCAATTTTCTGGTATACATTCCATTGTAATGGAAAGCCAGTGGCTTTGCCGGAATGAGTATATGGCTCTTGTGCGAATATAATGTCAATGCTATTTTCTATCGCAAATTGTATTGCTTGTGCAGTTGCAGCTTTTGCACGCTGCAGGTTTATTTGGAGGCATTTAATCGGTTGAGTTGAAGTTTTATAAGATAAGTTAAGCTGAGAAGAAGGTGCAAGTCCTGTAATAATATTTTGTGTGGCTGAAGCGAGCTGAGAGCTGCAGGATTGAGCATTAATAATCGGTGATGTTCCTGATGCTGGTGGCTGCTTGTTGGTAGACAGGGCAGTAGGGATGATAGGCCGGATGGTTGAAGTTGAATTGGGTGCCATATCGATTGTTTGCATCACCGCAGTTGATACATTCTGGGTGGTCTGCTGTGCATTTTCGAACTGAATGATTGCCGGCGCAGAAGGCACAGTACTCCCCCTTGTTAGTACAGGCATCCTGTGTGTGGCCAAATTCTTGGCATTTGTAGCATCTCTTGATGCCGAGAAATTCAGTGATAGTGTGAGGCTGCCAGCCTGTGAATATTCTACGGATGTTAATTGCGGCTGTGAAGCTTCGAGGCTCACACTCCAGGATCCACTTGACACGGTTTGGACGTCGTTCTTTAAGTCTGAAGAGTATTTTGAATGTACCTGAGGGAAGTCTAGTGGAGGTACTAAGTTCAGAGACAAGTTCTTCTGGGGCAACTTCGATTGGGACGTTATGTATTGCGCAGCGAGGTTTTCGTTTTTGTCTTCGTCTAAATTCTGCGTTGACATCAGCCCGGGTGAGCTGCTCTTCCAGTTTTGCGATGTCATCAGAGGATCGACAATAGACTTCAAGGCCGCCTTGAGTAGTAGGTGTAATACGTTCCACTGAAACCGGAAGTTTTGCTAATGGAATTTTCTCCTGAAGCTCTTTTCTGAGTTCAGCTGAAGATTTTTTCGCTTTGGGTTTGATTATTAGACTTGGTCGCTTAGTTTGCTTCAATACCTCCGCAAATGTGGGCGGTGGTAAAACTGGGAGTGGTAAATTAGCTGGAGCAATAATTGGAGCAGTGTTTAGAGCAACAGACTGTGTGTCCAAATCGGTGTTAGATGAGATACTACGCACTATAATAGTATCTGTATTTGTTGCTGTAGTGTCCACCTCTATGGGTTCCTTACGAGAGCCGCTAATTGCGAGTTCTTTAAAGGCAATAAGAGTGGCTATCAGACGCTCTCTGAGATCTTGTGGAAAGACGTGTCTGGTGCTCCGTACGAGTTTGGCTATATGAACACCTTCATCAAAGAGCGCACTGATTTTTTCCTCAAATGTATGTTCTGCTGAGGATATTAATTCTGATATGTCAAATCTATCACAATACGTAAATAAATCTGAATTTGACATTATGCACAAGTGATTCACAGAATTAGCTGTATAGTCTGTTCCAATTAGTAACTATTAAATTAAAAGCACATATGGTATTGAAATTACAATGTGATACCAATATGCACAAGTGCACAAGTGATTCACAGAATTGTCTATAAAATTGAAAATTGTCACAGAGTTGTGGATTTGGATGAGGGGATTTGGCGATTATATCCCTTAATCCCCAGTCACTCTTTAAAAGGGGAAGTATATAAGATATTTCTCGCGCCTTCGTGGTGTAGTGGTCAGTACGCTCGGCGCGTATTCGAGAGGTCCGTGATTCGAGTCCGGGTGATGGCATTGCTCATTTCTCACATCTCCTGTTTCCAAAATCCTAATGTTGTACAAGCTCATTTTTAAAACTACTCATTAATATAAACGGAGATTCAATGATTATAGATAGTTGTTTCCATCATATATTTTTAATTAAATGAAACAGAATCTATATGGTGAAAACTCTGAATATACGATCAACAGCGATTAAAAGAGGAAACTTTTTTTCAGCCGTTGATTTTGATTTTTTCAGCAGTAAATGTGTAATGTGTTTTGCAATAGTAGGGCTATTTGGTATTTTTTACTGGAGAATTTTTTAGGGTTGACTATCTCGTATCCACTTTATACATGACGAAACCACGAAAAAGCCCATAAAACCAGCCAATTCACTGGGACTTGAGCCTTGGACCGAACAACCAGTGTGCAGCGGCTTTTGCCGCTCGGTCACTGTTCGGCTTGTTGACGAAATTTCTGTTGACAGAAATTTTAGAATAATATTCTCTATTTTTATTAAAAAGAAGAAATGCATTCAGGGTTTAAGATCTGATGCAAATTTTGTTCAGCAAAGAGAGTAAGTTCAATAATTAAATTTATTTCAATAATTTGTATATATCTGTGCTATGGCTAAAATCTAAACTCTGGATCTACTGCTCTTTATTCTGAGGCTTTTTTTTAAAAAAAAAATCGTCGAGAAAATAAAGCAAAGAGAAAACATCGCAGTTATAGAACATCGTGGTGCAAAATATTGTCGTCGGAAAGAAAGCGGTTCAAAAACTTCGCAGTTTAAAAATAGGTGGTAAAATATATGAAAATATCACGGTAAACAATAAAGTGCATAAAAATCATCGCATGACGATAACATCGCAGACATGCGTTCTTCAGGCTTTAATAATTATTAATGGATATTCGGATAATGATTTATGAGAGCAAGGTGGAAAGAAGGATAATTTTTACTTTCATATTTTTTATTAACTAATAAATTTTTAAGAAAACAAGAAATGAAAACAAAACAAGAAATAATTTTCACTATAAGAGTATCAGATTAACAAAAGTGAAGAAAATAATATCATAATTAACTTAGCAATTTTTTTATACATAAGTTCATGCAGTTACTTTTCTTTCTTTTTCTATTCTTTTTTAGATTATACGTTTCACGAAAAATTACCAGCAAAACTTTATAAAAATAATGTATTAATGACTTTTGTTAGATAACTATATCAGTTTAAAATTAAGTGCTATAAGTTGTGTTAATTTTCTATGCTTAAATTCCGTTTTACGTTTTCAACAAGTTAATAAAAAATATGTAAGTGAAAATTATCCTTCTTTCCATCTTGCGCTCACAAATCATTATGTGAGTTTTTACGATTATTAAACAATCATTAAATTTTACAATTATTAAACTCTGAAAACGCATGTCTGCGATGTTATCGTCATGCGATGTTTTGTAGGTATTTTATTTTTTACCACGATATTTTCGACGGCGATGTTTTTAAACTGCGAAGTTTTTGAACAGCTTTATTTTCGACGACGATGTATCGCGATGTTTTAGAACTGCGATGTTTTCTCTTTGCTTTATTTTCTCCCAAGATGTTTCGTACCACAACATTTTCGCCTTGTGTTGTTTACTCCACAACGTTTTTGTCCGCGATGTTTTTGGCGCTATGTTATCGGCGGACACCCTTGAGTAAGCGTTGTTGCCTTTTTATCTCAACCTTTTTCAATAATGTAACATCGAGATCTTTCGGCAGATTTAACTATATGTAGAAACCAGTGACAATAACATGAGAAAGTCATTGCCAGATTCAAAATGCAAATGTTAAGAAATATTTCAAGTTCCTTTTTTAAGCATTTTCGTAGAAGCACACGGAAATATAAAGCAAGAAATTTATCTCTCTTCTTTCTATTACTTCCATCAGTATCGATTCAGACAAGCCCTCAACTGCAAAATGAGCTTAGAACACAAAATCTCAGCCAATTTCAGCCCTAAATCACACCCCACAAACCTCTGCCAATCTCAGCAACGATCCCATTTAAGATGCAAGTCGCGACTTGCCTCTACTACGTCCCACAACAGGCATCCTGCAAATTGCTGGCATTAATCAAAGAACTTTAGGAGCACCGCTTCCCCTTTATCGGATTCAATCCTTTGCCACCACAAGTGGAAAGCTCCGTTCACTTCCGGAGCCTCACTTCCGGTTTCCAAGGAAAGGAAGGGGGTAATCGCTTGAAGTGGCGGCGCT